>OY987311.1:28869407-29067856 GCA_963920655.1 Geranium rotundifolium | reverse complement strand
TATTAGTGAGGTCATAGGTTCAAACCTTAAAATTGAAAAACTTTTTAATAGATGTGTTCTTTTTTAATGATTTATGGGCCTAATCTTACTTCTTATATACTTATCTTCAACTAGTTAAATTAGGGGTATCAACAAAAAAAACTTTTCAAACTTGACTTGAGATATTGATTTAAAAATGAAGCAAAATTGAAGTACTCAGTGTACATTATGTTTGCCTCTGCCCTTTATGGTACTTATATCTAAAATCAATTGAATACCCATTTATTTGAACACGATTTGGAATCATGTCTTTGACATATATAACAAGCATACATGTGAAATGTAGATGGCAGACTCTTTCAACGCCACAGCCTCTCAAACAGCTACTTCATCATATCATCTCCGTGTATATAAAGAGCTCATAACACCAAATGAATCATATCTCTACTCTTTCAAGTATTTTGAAGAAGCTCATCAAAATGACAAGCCATGTTTTGGTACTGAGTGTCGTAGCCATCTCTCTCGCTCTGGCCTCTGCTTTTGAGCCCAACCCTCTTCAAGACTTTTGTGTTGCAGACTCTACCGGTTCAGGTTACACCAAACTGCAGACTTTTGTTTTCAATTTCTTTGTTGGGGGTAATTCAGGCGCCTTTTGGAGATTAGTGAGGGACTAGTCGAGTATTAATCAGACAAGTCGTGAATTGTGTAATAAAATATGCTTTTGTTACATGACTTGATTTCTGATTGTTAATTAATGTGAGAAAGCAGCTCGTGTGAACGGACACGTTTGCATGAAGTCGAAGCTGGTGAAGGCGGAGCATTTCAGCTTCAGCGGGTTCCACATGGCTGGAAACACATCGAACCCTTTAGGGTCGAGGGTGACCCCAGCCACAGTGGCCCAAGTCCCCGGGCTGAACACTCTAGGCATCTCCAAGGCTCGCATCGACTACACTCCAATGGGCGTTGTGCCTCCCCATATGCACCCACGAGCCACTGAGATTCTAACCGTCATGAAAGGCAGCTTGGAGGTCGGCTTCGTCACCTCCAACCCCGACAACAGGCTCATTTCCAACACTCTTCACAAGGGAGACATGTTTGTTTTCCTAATTGGGCTTGTCCATTTCCAGAGGAATGCTGGCGCCACCACCGCGGTTTCAATCTCTGCCTTGAGCAGCCAGAACCCGGGGGTCGTCACTGTCGGCAATGCTGTTTTCGGGTCGACCCCAGGTATTGCCAATGATCTGTTGGCCAAGGCCTTCCAGGTGGAGAAGATTGTTGTTGACGACCTTCAGACAACTTTCTAAAATACTTTTCTTATTGTGTTGTTTATCTCATGTGAACTTATTTGTCAAAAGAAGAATTTAATATGAAACTAGTGCTTAATCAAGAATCATGATTTGGTATTAAGGCATGAAAGTGTCATTTCAATATAGTTCGGTGTAATAAAGTTTCATTATTCCTTTATAGATTGATGTTTGATATGTATTTCGGGTTTTAGTTTATCATATTTTGTAACCAATACTAGCTTAGCTAGTCGTAAGGGTGAATATATAAAACATAAAGTTGGCTTTTATTTAAATTTCCTTACAACCGGATAAAATTGGTACACGTATATGGACAGGTACTCAACTCAACTAATATACATGTGATCTCTTAGGAAAATCCTCTCAGCTTCTGTCTTGGGTTTAAGTTGATAAGACTTCAACATCCACTCTGAGCATTCCCTGCACAAATACATATTATCCCTTAGTCACAAGAAAGTTTAACTGATATTAATTAAGTTGTATATGCAGAAAAATTTCAAATATGCACATACCAAATCTGGAACATGCGATCGTCAATGAATTGAAATAGAGCGAAGCTTGAGCAAGTGTCGGAGTAGAAATTAGCGGCGGTGTGAACGGCGGCGGCAGCTATGACGGATGGAGGGAAGACGAGCAAGGCATGATCAGTCAAGCAAGCGTCGAGGAAGGTGTAAGCCAACACCTCCATGTCCCTATTCAAATGCTCATCCCTCATCAATTTGGGCATGAAGGAAACGAGTGTTGGAATCCAAACATCAAACTCCAAAAACTTCAATATGGCCTTTTCCTGCGACCACAGTCATCATAACTTTAGCAACGGAAAATGACAAAAAGATGTTATGAACTTTATACTTTTTTGTGTAGAATAGTAGTTTGAAATTGAACGAAGAATAGCGTAATAAGCAAATACACGTACCATGTGGAGGATGGATTTAGAGGTAGAAACATAGCCGGAAGCAGCAACGATGGAGGCAACACGAGTGTCGATTTCATGGTACTTGAGAGCAATGTGCAATGCAGCCAAACCAATAACCACAATGTCGCTCTTCTTCAAAGGCATACCGACTCGAGACAAGAATCTGTCCATAATACTCACTGCTTGATACACTACTTCATCCCAATACTTTAATTCCCCTTGTGCCTGCACATTATTTATACCATCGATCGAGTTTAGTACTAATTACTATGATTGACTTAATACCATTAACATGTACTTAGATACGTACCCTGATCAACAAATGGATCGTGAACGCCCTGAAACCCTCGTCATATCCTAGGTTGAGTTCTGCAATGTAGTCCCAAGAGATTGCACCCATGTTCTGCAAGAGTAATTAACAAGCAACCAATAAATCGTTATGTAAGAGATGGTTTTATTTTCTTTTCTAAATCAATGAACAAGTTATAAATTAATTGGGATTGATAATATACCTCAGCTTCAAGTTCGTGGTAGAAGGAATCCATGTCGTCCAAGTACTCGAAAGCTTCGGGACATTCCATGGTTTTTTTTACGACTGGTGATCAATTTACAGAAGAAACAGTAATTGAGTAGTTGCTATAACAGAGCTAGTTACTAATAAACCAACTATATATATACATATCACTTTCTTAATTTCTAATCCTATCTAGATTAGTACTTTTTTTTTATCTAGATCAGTACTTAATTAGGGTAAATGTAATTATAATTCGAGTATGATTTAGCTTTCTTGCACATTATTGTCAGTATTTTAAATGACCGAAATCAAAATATTTATTTTTTGAGTATCTCTTCTGACTGACACGTCAAGAAGAGGTACATAGACCAACCATTTAAATTACTAAGTTACCCTTTTGCTCATGAATTTGATCATGTGATCTCGAAAATAAGTCTACATAATAATTTTTCGTTTATAATCAACATCATAATGTTTAGATATATGAAGAAAGAGTCAGTGTGAACAATTTGAAGATGTAATTAGGGCTCAACTTGAAGGAGCAAGAGAAAATCTTTTCTCTATGAAGAAAATCTTATAGCAGTTTTACACATTAACACAACTATTATATTTTTCTAACTTACTTTTTATAATTTTAAATCATCTGAAATATTTATTTTCAAAATTGACACACGTCCAGATCCAGTATCTCTATCAACTTTTTCAAAAGAAAAATGTTTTCTAAAAATAAAAAAGTTGAGCCTATTCTTTTGCTGGTCAATTTGTGAACCTTGAGACCAATAAGATAGAATTTATGAATAAGCTGTAAGTAGGATCCAAAAGTGCCAACCTATTTGTCCATATTGCATTTTCAAGCTGTCATGCTTTGGTGATAAATAGCAATTGTTAAAAGGGGTCTGCATTTTCCAGAATAAACAACTCCCTACAGCTGCTCTGCTTTACCCAAATCTACCTTCTCATTGCCACATTTTCCCATTTCCTTAATACACCAAGGAAGTGCATTCCCACACATCACAACTTCACAACCCACAACTCAATATCTACCAATGTCATTATTATCCACACCCATCACTACCTGATAAACATCTTCAAGTCGTTCTGATAAACATCTTGAAGCCTATACGACGGGATCCATATCTTTTCAATGTGGAACAGGAACGCTAATAATCTATTACACTGTATCGGCATAAATGAATTTAGGATTTCACCTAACAACCTAATATCACAGGACAAATATGCCAAAATAAATCCCAACAACCTAGTATCTGAGGACAAATATGCCAGATAGGCCAATTTTTCCAATGGGTGAGCTAAGAATTCAACAAGTGATTGCAGGACAATTATGATGTGAGCTTCACGATTATGCTAGCAACAATGCATCATGTAAATTCTTGTGAGATGGAAACAGAATCATACAAGAAGCAATAACTGTACTTTGTATAAGTGAAACTAATTTACATTGCAGGACACAAACACAACACCTCGAGTTGGGATATTTTGGTGGTTTGGCTTACTAATAATATACCGAGCTTTCATGGAACATTTCAAAGTTGCAGAAGACTTACAATGCTTGTGAGGATACAAACACAACCCACAATTCACAAACAGGCCAAAGCTAACTCCATCCTAGACCCCCAAAAAATTCTATCTTCGGATTGAGACAAGAGACCTCATCATCGGCATATTTCTGAGGGTCTTCAAAGCTAGGCACCACACAAGTGTGAGCGCAAAAGCCCAAATCCGACCTCCAACAAGTCCAGCCAGCACAATGAAAATGAGCATTTGATACCCAATTCCTTCTCTTCCTCTTCCCAACTTCTCTCTCCCCTCCACACTTGCCGGTGGAGGCTCGCAACACCAAGGAATTTCAGCCTCCTCGTCATCATTATCACTGTTTTCACATTCTAGCTTCTCTTCCATACAATCTCCTAGCTCTTCAATACTGAAGTAACTGGACCTGTCACTGCTCTCCTCCTCATCCTCCTCCATATCGGTCCCCTTACTCGTCTTCTTCTTCTTCTTTCTCAAATCTCTCAACTTCTTAGGAACGCATTTCTTAATGATCTTGGATTTAATTCTACGACTCCTACTCTGGTTCTTACCATATAACAAAGCCTCTCCACCTCTATCCTCATTTTCTTCTAGAGCCTTCCTCATATCCACATAGCTCTCTTCCTTCCCTGCAATAACACAACCCAAACCAGAACCTTCTTCTCTACCCACAATTTCTTCTTCAAAATTACTATCTCCTACCATTTCAATCTGATCAAGCATATCAATATTTGAAGATTCACACTTGTCCAGCCTCCTCGATTCCTTCTTGGGCCTGAAAATTGACAAACCAGTCTGGATCAAATCCAACAACCTCTCACTCGCATCCAAGCGAGGATCCATGTGTTTACCAACACATTCGAGCAACAAGAGCGCAAAAGCAGACAATGTGATCCCAACCACCAGCTTCTTGGTGCTCAGCGCCAGAGCCACCACCACGAACGTCTTCAGAACCGCCGAGAAAACTCTATTCGCAAACAACCTGCCGCCGCAGTCGACGCGCTCAATCGCCGCCTCCTCGCCGTCACAGCACCTACCTCCGGCAACACCAAGAGCCTCCACCTCGCCGGATCGCTCCCTAAGGGTCCTTACCGGAGCCTCGGCCGGCGGGGAAGTAGGAGATCGGGAATCGGTGACGCGGCGGCGGTGGGAGTGGTTCCTCCGGGAGGAGGATCTGCGGAGGCGATCGCGGTTCTTGACGAAGAGATCGATGAGGGAGGTTGGGAATCCGGTCTCGACGATGAGCGATCCGCGGCGCTTGGAAGGCGACCGGAGATCGGCGACGAGCTCGGAGACTCGGAGCTTCTTCCAGGAGAGAGGCATGGCTTCTGAGGAATCGGAATTGTGGAAGTTGATTGAGAGAAAATGAATGGAAACTCTTGAATTAAATATCTGAGAGTAATAATAGGGGCCAACCCAACCCAACCCTAGGAAGAAGGGAAATTAGTGAAGAGAAGAAAGTAAAGTGAATGGGAAGAGTGGAAATTGAGGGGAACGGCATAGGAAGTTAACGCATGGCGTCTCAATCTTATAAGCGTGTCTCATTAATACGCTTCAAAACAATCAACTATTTTCCCGGAAAATGTACCGTCATTTTCGGGAAATATGATAATCATTTCTTTTTATTTATCTATTAATTTAACACTAACCCGACGTCAAGTCGTATACTTAAAACAACTGATGGTGAGACAAACTCCTGACCATGGCCTCAATTTAAAACAGGTAAAGCATATATGTCTAACTCATGAGCCCATAATTACAAGAGCGACGAACAAAAGAAATGGAAATACCCTCTCTAGAATTAGATAAAATACTGTAACAGTCACCTCCGAATAAATTCTTGTAGTGACGAAGAGATCGATGTGAATACTGTGAAATACTGTAGAATTCCCGTGGAATTAGATAAAATACTGTAACAGTCACCTTTGGATAGCCTCTACTACCCTGAGGCAGTCCGACTCTAGTGTGACTGATGTCTAGTCGTTCCTTCCTTTCGCCTAAATTAAAGCTTCCATAACGCTCCCGGCCTCCACCTCTTCTGGGTGGAGATGTCCCGAGATACGTCTACAAAAAAAAACTCATAAGATCCAACCCTTTGAATTTCTACAGACAAGTCCAACACTCCACAACCCCCTTTCCTCGTCAAGATCCTCATCCACGTTAATTTCGAAGTGCCTTAGGGCAAGCGGAACCTAAGTTTCCCTTAAAGAAATATGAGACAATGCTGGGATTGAATCGTCTGAATATAAAACTAAAATCTCAAATTAACTGTGCTTTTTATTTTCTTGTATGCGTAATTCTTTTAATCTATTTTTCAATCAACATAAATGAAATTATGTTATGTAGCAGGGATAAGATGTCGAACACAATGTTGTAACAATTGGTTTGACAACTTGCATCTCAGATAATGAACAGTAAATAGTGAAACAGTAAACAGAAGACACACAATATGTTTACCCAGTTCGGTGACTTCGCATCTACGTCTGGGAGCACTCTGCCAGTGGAAAGGTTTTCACTATTCGGTAGGAAATAGTACAACTTCAAGCATCAACTAGCTATCACACAAGCTATTATCCTAAGCTACTATAGATCTCACCGTGAACCACCTCGACCAGGATTCCACCATTCGAGCAAGCCTATACTCGGTATTGTTGTCCTCGGCAATTTCTTCGTGAGTCTTCAATCACGAACAAACACCCACAAATCAAAAACATTCAAATCTCCTCGAGTTGATGTATGTGATTGACAGTGTCCTCTCTAAATTGATCAGCCTCTCAATCCGCTAGTCGTACACGGTTAAAAGCTCTGAAAATTTTGCACGAAGAAAGGAATGAATTGCTAAGGGGGGAAGAACCTGCTTTTATAGCAACTCTTATTGCCTAATCAGATTCTTATTCCGATTAGGAAAACCCTTGCCGCCTTGCGTTATTGGCAAGTGACAGGTTTGGACATTACCGCCTTCTCTAAGCCTTGCCGACGTGTCTTCCTTCCAGCTAGACCTTGCCTAAATCATTTGTGACTTTGCGTGCACAACTTTTGTAAATAAAAAATGAAATCTTCGATGTCTTGCCTAATCCAATTTTGTACGTATTATGTCAAGCCAAATGTGTTGCAACATGATGGCTGACATCTTGACCTTGCGCTAAAAAATATGTCAATATTAAACATAGTAACAATCTCCCCATTTGACAATTTTTTAGGCAAGCACATTTTGACGACAAGCTTCGGGCGAGCACCGTTTCCGGCTAGCAGCGTCTTCAGCTATGACAACCATCTTTAGTCATCATTAGTCGTTCTTCAACAGAGCGTCGTCTTCTATAGTAAGGTTGCAACATGTTGTGACACATGTTCTCCAGCGGTTTCATGATATCTTCAGCAGCAAAACATATAACAAGTGGCAACATGTTGTGCAACAAGTCATCAAATTCTTTGATGACCTAAAAATGCTTTAAAAGGCCAATATCTCCCCCTAATTACCTCAAAAATGGCAAAGGGAAACCAGGAATATAAACAAAGTATAAACAAGGAGAAGAAAAACAAAAATCAGCTCTAAACTTGAGCAAACCAGCCCCTAACCACGGGGAAAACATCCAGCTCCATCAAGGAGAAAAAGTACTTAAACAGTAATTTAACCCGGACACACCCCGGGGATTCAAATGTTCAAAACATAATTCAAATAAGTTTTTTTTCTTTTTAGCAGAGAGTGAGGTTCTTTACTAGGAGTAGGCAGAGTGGGCAACATCTTCTTCAGCTCCTTCTGGTGGAGCAGCAAGCAGATCATGGAGGAGTTGTTCATAGGTAGCCTTTCTACTTGTTAGAGTGGCAATGGTGTCGTCCAGATCGGTGATCCCTTCCATGAGTTCGTGCACCGTTCTGTCTCTAATGGATCCGGTGGCTCTTGATCTGGTTCTGGCTTCACAAGTCTTTGCAAATGGTCGTGGAAGATCCTTGGCATACTTCCCTTCAAATAGCTTTGGGCTAATGCTGAGTTCTAGAGGCCTCTTCCCAGTGAGGTCATTGTCCCGAACAATTTTGGGACATTGTTGGACCATCATTCCACAAATAAGAGAAAGAAAGCCAATGGGCAGTTTAACTACACTAGATCCTACATGTCTAACCAGATGCTCAACGACAAATGACCCGAAGTCGAGTGGAGAATTCATACCTATCTGGTAGATGAGTTTGGTGAGATCTGCCCTTATGCTTGATTCATGAGAAGAGGGTGCCCAGTTTGCTATAACGATCCGGTAGAGAATAGAATATTTAGCTATGAGTTCTGAGGAAGACATAATACCTTTTGTTGGCAATACTTTCTTTTTGCCACCTATGATTTTTTGGGCAATGCGGTCCATGGATGGACCATTTTGAGTTTTGTTCACAGCTTCCCTTCCAAGATAGGTGTTGATGGTCTCGGCGGTGAACTCGAAGCACTGTCCTCTCACATAAACCTGGCGATACTCTGAATTTGCTGGATCGCATAACGCATTGGAGAGATTGACATAAAATTATGTTACGAGAACATGATAGTAGGGACCTATGTCTGAGATAGTCCTTAAAAGCTTCGCACCTTGCAGTAGTTCCATGATGACCCTTATCCTTTTTGTCTCGGCCTAAAGCTCTCTTTCTGGATAGATGATTCGATTGCACACATACTTACACTTTGTGGCCCCTTCGACAAAGTGAAAAGAGATGGTGTCCATTGGCACATCAGGGATATCTTTGGGAAGCCTCTGTCTACCTATACTTTTCTTGGCACTTTGGTGAGCATGTCGTCTTCTTCGTCGATATTTTCCTCTTCTTCTGGAACCACATGCACTGCGGTTTTTTTTTTGCTTTTTCCAGATATTGAGGCAACTTCATCCTTTTCTGGAGCCTTTCTCTTCTTCCTTATTTTTGTCTCCTCCTCCTTCTTCTTTCCTTTCCTCTTGGTAATCATACTTCCCAAAGGAACGTTGTCCTCACTTTGAGATTCTGTTTCTCCAACCGAATCGTCAACAATAAACTCTATGGTATCATCAAGTATGATTGGAGATGCCGGAGCGTTCTGCTCCTTAGTTTGCTCTTCTCCCCTTTCCGCCTCAGGTGGAGATTCCTCATAAGTTGGAGTCTGAGGCATAAATGGAGTAGGAGTTTTAGGATTACTTTTAGTTGAGCTCTGAATTGAGGGTTTGATTTGAGGGTGTCCATATCCTTTTTTGGTGAGTTTAGCTTCACGTATCTTAACCCATATTTGTTCTGGGTCGACTTTGCAGTGGCAATCTTCCATGCGACATGCTTGATCCTCACCATTGTCAGATTTTTTCTTTATTCTAGTAGAAGGTCGGCTTGGTTTCGGTCATTATGAGGGCGGAATATGTGTACAAGAAACCCTTACTATTTTGGAAAGTGGTGAGAGAGAAAGGCCGAGAAACGGGGGAAAGGTGAAGCCGAAAAGACTGGTTTTGATTGGCTGCATGTCATGTCACTAGATGACAAAGAAAGGATTTTGTTTCCTTTTGTTAAATCTTTAAATTTGAAACTTGAATTGGGTTTGGATGAGTTGGGCCCGGATTTAATTTTGTGGACCTTGGTAGTCCTTTTAGAGAGAGAAAAAAAATATATCAACAAAAGCTCTCTCTCTTTTTCTTGATGGATTTTTACTCAAGGCAGCAAAGTCCTCGGGAAGACCTTAGACTTTCATACCGATTTTCATCCAAAACTTTAGTGAAGATGTCTGCAAGTTGTTTATTTGTGGGGAGATACTCAAGCTATATCTTCTTGTCTTCTACAAGCTCTCGAATGAAGTGATTCCTGATGTTAATGTGCTTATTTTTGCTATGTTGCACAAGATTCTTCGAGATGTTGATGGCACTGATGCTGCCACAGAACAATGTCATGACATCTTGCTTGACACCATACTCTACAAGCATCTACTTCATCCATAAGAGTTGAGTGCAGTTACTTCCAGCAGCAATATATTCAGATTCAGCAGTAGATAAGGCTACACAATTTTGTTTCTTGCTAAACCAAGAGACAAGATTATTCCCAAGATAGAAGCATCCTCCCGAGGTGCTTTTTCGATCAAGAGTGCTTACTGCCCAGCCAGCATTGCAATACCCGGCAAGTGTAGATGTTGTGTCGAAAGAGTATAGTAGTCCTAACTCAGTTATTCCTGATATGTACTTTATAATTTGTTTGGCTTGAGCTAGGTGACTTGTCTTTGGATTTGCTTGGTAGCGAGCACAAATTCCCACCGAAAAGGCAATGTTAGGTCGACTTGCTCTAAGGTATAATAGGCTTCCAATGATGCTTCGATAAAGATTTTGATCTACAGGCTTACCTTGATCATACTTGGTAAGTTTTGCATGAGTAACAATTGGAGTTCTCTTGTGGGAAGCATTTTCCAAGCCAAACTTCTTTATAATGTTCTTGGCATACTTGCTTTGGGAGATAAAGATGTCATTATCCATTTGTTTGATTTGGAAGCCTAGAAAGTAGGTTAGTTCACCAACCATGCTCATCACGAATTCAGACTGCATATGTTGGACGAAACGTTCCACCATCTTGTCTGACATTCATCCAAACACAATGTCATCGGCATATATTTGAGCAATCATGATGTTGCTTCCTTTCTTCTTTACAAATAAAGTATTGTTAACTCCCCTTTGAGGATAGCCATTTTGAACTAGGAATTGGGTTAGACGTTCATACCAGGCTCGAGGTGTTTGGTTGAGTCCATAGAGGGCTTTCTTAAGCCTATAAACATGATGTGGAGAGTTTTGATCTTCAAACCCCTTTGGTTGAGCTACATAAACCTCTTCGTTTAGGTATCCATTGAGAAAAGCACTCTTCACGTCCATCTGGTAAAGTTGGAATTGTAGATGGAAAGCAATACTGAGAAGAAGTCTGATAGCCTCAAGTCTAACAACAGGGGCAAAAGTCTCATCGAAGTTTACCCCTTCTACTTGTGTATACCCTTGTGCTACAAGTCTAGTTTTGTTCCGAATGACGTTTCCTTGCTCATCAGACTTTTTCTTGAATATCCACTTTGTCACAATGACATTAACGTTGTCTGGTTTGAGTACTAACTCCCATACAACATTTCTTTCAAAATGTACCAATTCTTCTTGCATGACACATAACCAGTATTCATCATTGATGACTTCTTGTACATTCTTAGGTTTGATCTTTGAGACAAAGCAGATATTACCTATCATCTCCATGTAGTTCACCAGAGTATTTTGTCGGGTTCGCACACCTTCATTTATATCTCCAATTACATCCTTAGATGGGTGATCCTTCTGAACTCTTCTGGAAGGGATTCTTTGGTCTGTTATGGATGGCGATTCTTTATTAGGAACAATGTCACTTTCATCCTCTGGTTCTATGTCATGAGCTTCACCACTAACATTTGGTCTGACATCTGAAGAACTTGGAATCACTTCCTCATCATCGTTAGGTTTTTCAGAGCTATCATCATCAACCACCACATTAATGGGCTCCATCATGGTTTTGGATCGTTTATTGAACACCCGAAAGGCACGACTGTTTCTGCAGTATCCAAGAAAAATTCTTTCATCGCTTTTGGGGTCTAGCTTTCGTGTAGGTTCCCTATCAGCTAGTATGTAGCATGTTGACCCAAAGACATGTAAATATTTGAAATTAGGCTTCCCCCTCCCTCCATATTTCATTAAGTGTTACCGAGGTACCTGGACGAAGGGTGACACGATTGTGAATATGGCAAGTCGTGTTAAGTGCTTCTGCCCAGAAGTGAAGAGGGATGTCTTTGGTTAACATCATGACTCTAGCCATTTCTTGAAGAGTTTGGTTTTTCCTTTCAATGATCCCATTCTGTTGAGGTGTAATGGGAGCAGAGAATTCATGGGAGATACCCTCAGCATCACAAAAGTTGGCAAAGCTAATATTCTCAAATTCTCGTCCATGATCACTCTTGAGCCTGACTATCTTGCCAATACTTTCTCCTTTCTCCCTTTGAACTCTTCGATACCTTGAGAAGTCGTCCACACATACAAATATATATTTCTTGCCTTCAAGACTTTCTACTTGCGTGGGTCTCATGAGATCTACATGTAAGAGTTCTGACCCGGGAGGTGGTAAGATGTTGCACATTCTTGTGTGACGTCTTGACTTGTTTTCCTATCTGGCATTCTCTGCAGATTTTTCCTTCGATGATCTTCAGTTCTGGAACTCTGATGATAGCTTTTTCAAATAGATTTTTCTGCATGCTCTTCAGATTTATGTGTCCAAGCTTTTGGTGCTAGAGCTTGGTTTTCTTGTGCTTTGGATATAAGACATTTAGTAGATAGGGGAGTTGTTTTTGGAGACCACATATAGCAGTTGTCTTGTGACCTGAGTCCATTCATGAGTTGCTCTAATTGAGTGTTCACTACTGCACACTTGTCACGAGTAAATTTAACATCGAGGTCTAGATCGCAGAGTTGACTGATGCTTATCAAGTTGACAGTAAGTCCTTCTACCAGTAAGGCTTCCTTTAGGCAAGGTGAGTTCAGTAGGTTAAGTTTCCCTTTTCCTAGCACTCTAGCTTTCACTCCATCACCAAAAGTAACAAAACAATTTGAGCATGGGTTTATGGTGGTCAAGAATGAGATATTACCAGTCATATGTCGAGATGACCCACTGTTAAAGTACCAATCATTACTGGTAGAGGCTTTTAGAGAGGTTTATGCGACATTAGCTCGATAGTGTACCTCTTTGATTCTCCATTCTTTCAGTTGTTGAGGTTGGTGGTGAACCTTTTTCTTTCTCCATTCTTGACGAGGACGTATTTTGGACATCTTGTATTTAATGAAGCTTTTTCCGTAGAGATAATAACAGAACAGTCGAATGTGGCCTATTCGTCCGCAGTGATGGCAGACCCAATTGTGTTTCTTATTCTTTGGTCTGCTCTGGTGTTGTTTCTTCTGTGGTCGGTTGTTATCATTGTGGCATCTGTTGAGACATGTTGATGATATCCTTTTGGGGAACAAGATGGTCTGGGATGTCGAAGCTCCTTTTGAGTAACCAAGTCCTTCCATATTTTTTGCTGACTTTCCAATGGATAGAATTTGATCCAGAATTTTTATACTGAGGTACATTATCTTAATTGACTTGGTCACATGCTCCAGCTCTTTGTTTAGACGTGTAACTTCTCGTTTGAGATCAATAATGGTCTCAAGAAGTCTTGTTTTGTCTTCATTAAGGGATAAAAATAATAATGGTCTTAAGAATCTTGTTAGTTTGTCTCTGACATCTCGAGGGACTTTATTTTCTGCCATCTAGTTGAACCTCTTCATGACCCTGTTGTAGTTCTTGGCCAGCATAGCGATGGTGTCATCAATTTCGCTGTCTGAATCAGGGAGCACTTGTTCTTTTTGACCATGTGTTGAACTTCTAAAGGCTATGCATTTGTGTTTCTTCTCCATTGTTGAAAGGGAGAGTTCGAAAGTCATGAGTGATCCCATAAGTTCATCAAATTTCAAGGTTTTTAGACTATGAACTTCTTATTTGGCAGTGATCTTCATCTTGAACATGAAGCTTAGGGCTCTTGGGGTTTTTCTGACTAGATATTCGTCAGTCATTGGGTTACCAAGTGAGTAGGACTCATTGGCCAGATCTCTGATTCATACGTTGAACTCATCAATGGTCTCATCTTCATTTATCAAGAGAGATTCAAAGTTGGTGGTAAGGTATTGAAGATTTTGCTCTCTGCCTTTAGAGGGTCCCTCATAAGCAGTGGCAAGAGTCTCCCAGGCTATTTTGGAACTTGTACATGTGTTGATAAGCCTAAAAACATTCTTTTCAACTCCATTCAATATAGCGTTAAGTGCTTAGAGTTACCTATGGTTTCTTCATCTTCATTGGTGCTCCAACCTTTCTCGGATTTAGGACCGGTCAGATTTCCTTGAGCATCAGCATACTGAGGTTCTTCTCAACCATTGATAACAACCTTCCAATTTTTGCTATCGAGGGATTTCATGAAGGCACGCATTCATGCTTTCCAATAACCATAGTTGGTTCCATCGAGCACTGGTGGTCGATTGATCGATCCTCCTTCCTTTGAGTCCATATTTGCAATATATAATTTTTTTTTGCAGGAAATCACCTAAGAGTCAAGGTGCATGCTCTGATACCAATGGAAATTCTGTTATGTAGCAGTGACAAGATGTCGAACACAATGTTGTAACAATTGGTTCGACAACTTGCCTAATTTCAGATAATAGACAGTAAAGCAGTAAGCAGAAGACACCTAATATGTTTACCCAGTTCGGTGACTCCGCACCTACGTCTGGGGGCACTCTGCCAGTGGAAAGGTTTTCACTATTCGGTAGTTAATAGTACAACTTCAAGCATCAATTAACTATCACACAAGCTATTGTCCTAAGCTACTATAGATCTCACCATGAACCACCTTGACCAGGGACTCCCCTTGTCTTTGAGATTCCCTCAATTTCACCCTTCGAGCAAGCCTATGCTCGGTATTTTTTTCTTCGACAATTTCTTCGTGAGTCTTCAATTACGAACAAACACCCAAAAATAAAAAACACTCAAATCTCCTCGAGTTGATGTATGTGATCGACAATGTCCTCTCTAAATTGATCAGCCTCTCAATCCTCTAATCGTACATGGTTAAAAGCTCTGGGAATTTAGCACAGAGAAATGGCTGAGTTGCTAAGGGAGAAGCACCTGCTTTTATAGAAACTCCTATTGCCTAATCGGATTCCTATTCCGATTAGGAAAACCCTTGCCGCCTTGCGCTATTTGAAAGTGACAGGTTTGGGTGTTGCCACCTTTTTTAAGCCTTGCTGATGTGTCTTCCTTCCAGCTAAACCTTGCCTAAATCATACGTGACTTTGCGCGCACATCTGTTGTGAATAAAACAGGAAGTGTTCGATGTCTTGCCTAATCCAATCATGCGCGTATTATGTCAAGCAAAATGTGTTGCAACATGTTGGCTGACATCTTGACCGTGCGCTAAAAATTATGCCTATACTAAACATAGTAACAATAAGTAATAATATTATAAAAATAAAATAAAATCCACCAAAGTGTAAGGTATGAATAGCTTTCACCCTTCAACCAATCCTCTCCCCCATTTCTGAAAGGCTTCAGTGTCTAAACACTTTCTCTGATCGACGGGGCTTTGAAGTTTCCCATCCGCAAGGAAACACCTATTTTAGGTTATGAAAACACTTGTTTTGAATTATTTTTATTAGCAAATGATGAGTAATATATAAAGGACAATCGATTTTCCCAAATTGAAAAAAGAAAACTTCAAAAAATATATATGAAAAATAAAATATAAAAACAATATATAAAGAGGTAACTACCATAATTGTTGATCGACAAAAATTAAATGATCGATAACTATATTGCTAATCGGTAACTACCATAATTACACACTATCAATTTAATACTATCGCAGTTATCATTTTGATAATTACCCTAAGTACATATTTAATAAATACCTATCCATAAGTTGAATAAATTTTTAATTACAGTAATTAAATTTATAACCACGCTAGTAGAGTGCCTTCTTTATCCAGTATAATGTCTTGTCTATTTAGCATAAGATCTTTATTTGTAAACAATCACTCAAAACCTCATGCCAAAACATTTTTGACTGTTTTGGTAATTACAAATTTAATTAGTTTAATTTTTATGTTATTTAACTTATTATTATTAATTTTTTATTAATATACAATTATAATTATGATTATTAAATTAAGATATATAATTATATTAGTTATTAAATTGATAACTCTCTAAACTATGTTTATGACTAATGAATCTGTAACCAAATGCATTCCTGTATGACTAATGAGTTATAATGCTTACGATTTCTCTAAATTTTTATTTAATTAATGATATCAGCGATTACAAAGTAATATTGCTAGGCATGTGTGGAGGTTTAGATTGCTCAAAATGGTGACCAACAACTTTGGAGTAGTAACAAAGCGTAAGGAAAACGCATTAAAAAATAAAGTCGGGGAATAAATTGAAACAAAAACATAAGGTTACATCTACAACCGATGGTTGTGAATGAGACCTCAATCAATGATGATTCTCAATTCAATTCAAATGGTATAAATTTCTACTCTCATCATTCCAATTACTGTCAATTATCACTAAAAGTCTGCACGCTGACTCTACAAAATTAATCCATCTCTATGCTATATATTGTTCCCTATAATTTACCGTGATTAATTACTAGAGTAGTATTAGGGTAAAAAATGAATTAATCCTGACCGGAGTTTATACGATTTTACTGTTTTTAACTACAAGATCAAAACAGTATTGATATATATGTTTCAGACTTCTAATTTATGAGATTAAATCCAAGTTGAGCAAATTATTTTTAAACTGTTGGTTTGTCAGATTATAAAAATCACGAGTTCAATGATACGACAAATTTTTTAATGTGTTTCATTTAATACAAAAAAACTATTATAATTATGAACCTCTTTTCCAATTTCTAAATTTAATGTGTTCCACACGTATTAGTGGGAACTTTTTATCAATTGATCCAACTTGTGATGATAAATTTAAAATATTATTACAGTAAGATAATTCTAATAGTGATGTCTAATAGTGCTCTTTTTAAATAAATATTATCTTTAGCGAAAAAACACTTAGACCCCTTTAACTAAACATTTTGCATTTATATCCCTTGACTAAAAACTTAATCTTCAAACCTATATAAGTATTACGTTATCTCGCTTAACTTAACACCGTTAGTTTGTAATAAAAGACAATTTTGCCCTTAATATTTATCAAATTTTCAAATAGCTGCAACTTTTGGTGTTAGTCGACAACAACACACCAAGAGTGTTTCAAAGTACTTGATCGATTTGATGTCGTTTGAGTAGAGGCCCGAAATGACAATGACTAGGGGTGTAAACGAAGTAAATTGAGTCTCAATATATATTGGCTCGGCTCGACTCATGAAAAAGGCGCAACTTGAGCTCAATTTAGTCTCAAACGAGCTTATATAACTAAGCTCGAACTCGACTTGAAAGAACATAGAGAAGCTTGTGCTCAATTCAACTCGAATTCGATTCACTTGATTTTTAGTAGAAATCAACATTAAAAGTTGGGGTAATTCCACTTAAGTCATCACAAAAGTTTGTAGTCTCACTTGGGTCACCATAATTCTAATTTAATTTCTGAGTTTACCACAAAAGTTTGTAATCTCACTTAGGTCACCATAATTAACTTTTGTCTCACTGTTGGTCTATTTTTATTTTGAAAAGACCTAAATGCCCCTCATTTGTTTTCAAATTTTCAAAATATGTCATTTCTCTTCAAAAATGTCATTCCCTCCACTCCACCGCCGACCACCACCTTCCACTCCTCTCCCGACCACCACCTACGACGTCATTCCCTTCACCCACGTCCTCCACCTAGCTGCCCTCTCTTTTTCTTGCTTCGGCATGGTGGGCATATTCGTCTCTAGCCGAGGCAATTTTCGGAAAATTAACCCACATCACTGGCGAGAAGGAGGAACATGGAGGGGAAAGTGACATTGGGTGGTTGTTTCCGACTCGATCCGAAGAAGTCGATGTGGGAGAGGAGGTGGCGGAGGGAGGGTCGTGGTCGATGAAAAGGGGGTGAGGGAGGGGTAGTGAAGAAGAAAAATAAGAAAATGAGGTGAGGGTCATTTTAGTCTTTTCAAAATAAAATAGACCAACAGTGAGACAAAAGTTTATTGTGGTGACCTCAAAAATTAAATTAGAACTGTGGTGACCTAAATGAGATTACAAACTTTTGTGGTGACCTCAAAAATTAAATTAGAATTATAGTGACCTAAGTGATATTTCAAACTTTTGTGGTGACTTAAATGAAATTACCTCTTAAAAGTTAAATTGATGTGAAGTAAAAATATATAATTGATTACATACTAAATTAGTAAGCTCGAGATCGGCTTGACTCAATTCAACTTATTTGATTTCATTATAACGATTTACTAAAAGGTAATTAATTAAACATTAAACGAGCTGACTCGTGAGCATACAGAGCCTTAAAATGTAAGATTTGGTTTCGGCTTGTTTATCAAACAAACCCAACTTCGAGCTCGAGTTATGCTCAAACTCGATTATAACAAACCCAACTTCGAGCTCGAGTTATGCTCAAACTCGATTATAACAAACCCGAACCGAAAATTATCGAATCGAGCGTGAGCGACTCGTTGAAAACTCGGCTTGTTTACAACTTTAGCCATGATCAAGATAGTCTGAAGAACATGAACTATCGATCACCAACCATATCATAAATTACTTAAACGAGACATAGAAGACAAGAACACTTGCATAAAATACGCAAAAGTGCCAAAGAGGATGCACTTATTTTTTTAAAATGAATATCATCATGTGCAAATCACATACCATCATTTTGCCTTAAATGTTAATGATGTTAAGTTAAGTGAAATAACGAAATACTTAAAGAAGTTCAAAAATTCATTTTTTAGTTAAGACTTAAGAGGGTGTACGGGCAAACATTGTTTAGTTAAAATAGAGATGACAATATATCATGTCCCCAACGGGGATTCCCGAACCCGGACGAGGACGAGGCGGAAAATTCCGAACCTGAACGGGAACGGGGCAGGGACGGGGTCCCCGCTCCTCTCCGCCCGCTATATTTAAAAAATATTTTTTTAATTACAAATTATATTTTATAAAAAATATTTAATAAAAAATAATATCTTGAAATATATTTTTATTAAAATAATACTTTCAATACAAATTTTATTTAAAAAGTAAACATGCTTTAATATTATTTTATGTTAGAAATAGGAAATGAAGAATTCCCGAAACTTGATAAAGAAATCTTGTTTCGTTGAAAACAAAAAATTTCTACCTCATTCTTAACCGGAGCCAAATCCGCCCCGAACTTACTCTATTAACATCCCTAAGTTAAAAGGGTGTAAGTGCTATTTTCTCTTATCTTTATCGGTAATTAATAACGGATTATATATACATGCAATATACACGGTGCAGGATTAATTAGGAGAATACATGAAGCATAAATATTGTGGAATTGTAATAAGTAAATGAGAAGCACGTGAGATGATGAGTGTTTGACCAATCATTAGTTACTCTCTACGCTACTGACTTCTGACTCACATGCTTCTTGACAAGCGCGTGATTTTGTCTCCTTTTTTATTTATTACCATCTCTGTCTCTGTCTCTGCCATGACAACGATGCTGCTAAAAGCTGATTATTGTCCCCTTCACTTTTTTATTATACACCCAAAATATCAGATAATGGCAACCCCAAAGATGGAAGATAATGGTCCATTTCATAAAATGTTGTGGTAGCCATTTGTCATTCTACTACTGGGCTCCTTGCAACAGACACCCACTTCGAACATCTCTTGGTACAAATCTATAAATTATATTATATGAAAAATGGGTAATTTCAGTTAGGTCACCATAAAAGTTTGTAGTCTCATTCAGGTCACCATAATTCAAATTTAATTTATGAGGTCACCACAAAAATTTGTAGTCTCACTTAGGTCACCATAATTCTAACTTAATTTCTGAAATCACCACAATGAAGTTTTGTCTCACTGTTGGTCTATTTTTATTTTGAAAAGACCAAAATGCCTTTCACCTCTTTTTCTTCTTCACGACCCCTCCCTCACCTCCTTCATAGACCACGACCCTCCCTCCTCCCGCCTCGACCTCGTCGGCGCCGACCACCTCTCCATCGCCTCACTCCGGTGGAGCCGCCGCCCCTTTCTCCACCTCACCCCCGTCGGCACTTTAGACGACGACGACTGCTCCGTCTTCGGATCGAGTCGGAAACAACCACCCAATGACACTTTCCCCTCCATCTTCCTCCTCCTTCTCGCCGGTGATGTGGGTCGAGTTTCTGAAAATTGCCTCGTACAGAGACGGACGTGCCCACCACGCCAAAGCGAGAAAAAAGAGAGCAGCTAGGTGGAGGACGTGGGTGAAGGGAACGACGTCGTAGGTGGTGGTCGGGGGAGGAGTGGAGGGAAATGACATTTTTGAAGAGAAATGACATATTTTGAAAATTTGAAAACAAATGAGGGACATTTTGGTCTTTTCAAAATAAAAATAGACCAACAGTGAGACAAAACTTCATTGTGGTGACGTTAGAAATTAAATTAGAATCATGGTACCCTAAGTGAGACTACAAACTTTTGTGGTGACCTCAGAAATTAAATTTGAATTATGATGACCTAAGCGAGACTACAAATTTTTGTGGTAACCTGAGTGGAATTTCCCTATAAAAAATTGAAGGAATAAGATCTATGCCTGACTAATCTAATGACATATCACATGTGTAATTATGTATTTTTGTCATTTAACGTCAATAAAAAAGCATGTTGTGTATTCTTATATCATTATGGAGTAATCACATTTAACACAGATTATAAACTATTTTGTGATTTTTTTATATCTTACAGATTTAATCTTCAAGAATATTCATGATTTCAATTCATAACAGGTTTTATTATAATTACGTGATTTTTTTCGTTTATTCATGAGGTTGATTTTCAAGTTCAAACCAGCCTGATTTTTTTCAGTTTTGATTTCTAGAGAACAAAATCGAGAAGATTTGGAAATGGGATACATGGCGGTATGAGAAAAAAAACCAAGATGTGAATTTGCGTGGATAGTGAACATATTGGCATTGACATGGGAGTTCGATTTCCTCATCCAAACAAATTGATGTTGTCAATGACATTTTTTGGCCACAATATTTGGACCGTATTTTTGGTATTTCTAAAAATAAGTTTAAAAAAAATGAGAATATCTTTAACTCTATTAGTAATAGAATGAAAAAAATAGCAAATAGAATGTACCGGAAAGATAATTTCAAATTTGAGTGTATTATTATTAAAATATATATTTTTAATAATATTAATACGTCTTTTTTCCTTTTGAAATTAAAAGTATTATAAAAAAACTAGGTTATAGACGGAAGGAAAAATTCTTGTTTAGATTACTACAAAAAATCTCATTTAAAAATATTCAAATTTTTTCCGTAAAACAACACTTTTAAAATACAAATACACAATTAAGGTTGATGAAACATACTAATCCACTGGTAATGGTAAAATATCTGAAACAAAATATAGATATTTAAGGGTCTATTTAGTTTCCAATTTCAGTTATTCATGCAAAATAAAAAGATGATGGTTTAAGTAGGTGGTTTAGGTAATAAAGTAAAATATGCAAGTAAGTAAAATAGCAGTCGATTAAGGAAATTTAACAGATAAGAGAGACACTATGGGTGCTAGGCAATACATGCAAATCTCAATCAATCAAGCAAGGAAGTCATGCAATCACGTGCTATCCTATGTTCACAAAGATGTTGATTCCGCCTCTCGACGCAAACCAGTCTAGAGTTGACTCACCAAATATTCTCTCCAACTAGTGGCTTAGGCAACTCTGCAATCAAACAACAATTTCGGTGTAAGAAATCTTTCAAACCCCTATGATTCTACTTGTCTGTTATCCAACGATCCTCTCGAACTTGGCATTATAACAACATAATGATTACAACAACCTCTTAGCAAGATATAATCATAATAAAACCAAAATCATAAGTACACATGCATAAAAAATCAAAACTTTAAAGATAGATCTCAAAATCCATGTATCAAACCCTAGCACTCATGATTATTGGGTTAGCCAAAAGTCATGGTACAAAAACCAAAAAGATTATAATTAGAGTTCAAGACAAAAAGAGAAGAAGAAAGAACAACGAAACCCTAATCCGGTGGAGTCAGATTCCGTCAATTCAGGCAAAATCTCTTGATTCGTGACTCGATCTTCGATGCCTTCGATCCTTATGCTCACGATCCGCCTTCAACGTGTGCTCGACCTCCTCTCGAAACCTCGAACCCGGCTTAGATGTCTCAGGTCGCAGCTCTCTATGTGGTGATTACCCGAAATCAAGCTTGTCCTGATAAGGTTTCATGCGTTTTCGTTTATAAATTGTCCAGACTGTTGTCACGGACCAATGTCACGCGGTGACATATATGGGTGTGACACGGTTCTGTCCCGATTTGTCACGTGGTCTTCACGCGGTTGTCTTGTTCTCCAAGTTGGGATGTCACGGCGTGACATATGGCCGTGTCATGCCATTTTCTTCATGTTCTCCAAGTCTTCACGTCCAGCTGACGTGGCAGGCTACGGTAATGTCATGGGGTGATGTCACGGCCGTGTCATCAGGCCGTGACATGTTTTCTTCTTGTGCTGCTTCCAGGAAGCTCTATTTGTTAACCTATTTTTGACATGCATCTGCACAATTACACTCGAAACACCGTGAAGGCATGTATGGAATATAATCAGTAAATATACAATGTGTTGCTACGTTCAGTATTAGCTTGACATGATGCACATATGATTAGACAAACTATCGAAGTCTTCCTATTTAATTCGCAGAAGCTTAACGCACAAGGGAATTGAGTCACAACGAACATAGGCAACTTCCAGCTACGATGAGGACACTCAACAATGCCAATTAAGGCGGCAACACCAACCTATCAATTTGCCAATAGCGCAAGGTGTCAAGGGACTTCCTATTCGAAGTCGTATTCCTATTTTGGAGTTGAAGACTAAATAGGCATGTGTAGTTGCTATAAAAGCAGGTGCTTCCCCCATAGAAACTTAGACGTTCTCTGTGTCAAATTCTCAGAGCTCTTAACTGTATAAGACTGGCGTGTTGAGAGACTGATTGATTTATCAAGAATGGTGTCGATCACTATGCATCATACGAGAAATATTGAGCGTTAGTGTTTGAGGGTGTGTGTACGTGATTGAAGATTCACGAGCAGATTTTCGAAGACAAAGACACCGAGCATAGGTTTGCTCGAAGGGTGGAATTGAGAGGATATCAAAGACAGGGGGATTCCTTGGTCGAGGTGGTTCATAGTGAGGTAATAGTAAGCTTAGGACAATAGCTCGTGTACTAGCTAGTTGATGGTTGAAGTTGTACTATTAACTACCAAATAGTGAAAACCTTTCCACTGACAGAATGCCCCCAGACGTAGGTGCGAAGTCACAGAACTAGGTAAACATATTGCGTGTTTTCTGTTTACTGTTCTATCATTTACTGTCCATTATCTGTGATTAGGCAAAATTTTCGAACCAATTGTTACAACATTGTGTTCGACATCTTGTCCCTGCTACAAATAAGAATTTCAATTGGTATTAGAGGGGGCACCTTAACTCTTAGAGGATTTCCTATAAAGATTTTGTGTAGAGAATATGGATTTAAAGGAAGGTGGATCTGTCAATCGACCTCCCGTACTCGATAGAACCAACTATGGTTATTGGAAAGCACGTATGTGTGCCTTCATGAAGTCTCTCGACAACAAAACTTGGAAGGCTGTTATCAATGGTTGAGAAGAACCTCAATATGATGATGCTGAGGAAAATCTTACTGGTCTCCAACCCGAAAAAGATTGGAGCACTGAAGAAGATGAAGCAACCCTAGGTAACTCTCGAGCAGTTAATGCTATATTATAATGGAGTTGACAAGAATGTCTTTAGGCTAATCAACACATGCACAAGTGCCAAACAAGCAAGAAGGAGACAGTGACACTGAACAAACAAGAAACTACGTTGCCTTTACTGCTTCCGCATCGACCAACATTGAGCAAGCCACTAAATCCTCAAAGAAATACGCTTCAGTTGATGAGCTATCTGACGAAACCCTAGATAATCATACAACGAATGGTATGTCAAATGGCTCGAAGACTCTAAGGTAACTGAAAAACAGAATACCCTCATTCTATCCCTTAATGAAGACAAGACAAGACTTCTCGAGACTATTATTGATCTCAAACGAGAAGTTGCACGTCTAACCAAAGAACTAGATCATATGACCAAGTATGTCAAGATGATGAAGCCTAGTACGAATATTATGAACCAAATTCTTTCCATTGGCAAGTCAACAAAAACATGGAAGGTCTTAGCTAATCAAAAGGAGGCTCATCATCCCATACAACTTTTGTTCCTCAAAAGGCTGCCACCAACATGTCACGACAGATGTCACAAACATCTGAGGAAGAGGAGAACTGTAAAGAAGAAGAAGAGGAAGACCCCCTTGCTCGTGATGGTAGGAAAAGAGAGGGAGGTCACATGCTTCCTCAAAACTTCCTTGATGCACCACTAGACAATGTATCCCTCCACTCAGTTGAAAGAGCCAGCAAGTGGAAATTTGTATTCCACCGCATCATCCACGCAGAAAGAGAGCTCTCTGCTGAGGCTCAAGAAATGAAGGTCATTGTGGAGTTACTGCGAGGCGCTGGGCTCCTGAGAACCATCACAAATATCGGTATCTTCTATCCTTCACTAGTAAGAGAGTTTTACGTAAAACTATCACATGCATTTGATGATCTAGAAGATTCGGAATATCGAAGGGTTTATGTAAGGGGCCACTGCTTTGAATTCACTCCTAGGCCTATTAATGCCTATTTAGGAAGGGTCAATCCTGATGTCACTCCAGATGTCCCAACCATGGATCGCATCGCCCGAGAAATCTCTGGTGGAAGAAAGAAGGTATGGCCGTCTAAGGGAGTCATGGCATCATCCGAGCTCACTTCCAAGTACTCTATTCTCTACCACATAGGCATAGAAAATTGGGCGCCATCCTCTCACGGTTCGAGCATCAGGGAAGATCTCGCCAGACTAGTCTACCAGATAGGTATGAGCTCTGCACTTGACTTTGAGTCATTTGTTGTTGATCATCTGGTTAAACATGCGAGATCTTATACTGCCAAATTGCTCATTGGATTCCCATCCCTGATTACTGGAATGTTGGTCAAACAATCTCCAAACATTGTTCATGACTTCGATACTGCTGGGAAGCGACCCAATGAGCTAAGCATCAGTCCCAAGCTTTTCAAGGGAAACATGTTAGGGACCTTGAACCTCTTTCAGTTAAGTCATTTGAAGATGGTAAAAACTTGAGACCTATCGGACCAATTGGCGATAGGATGGTACATGAGCTTACTGGGGAAATCTCGAACCTGGAGAAGTCAATTGCAACATTGACAACCAGGAAGACTGCACATAATGAACTTCTCCGTGCTATGACAGCTGCTCCTGAAAAAGAAGAAACTGCTGCCTCCACCTCGCATTGAAGAACCACCTCTAAAGAAAAAAACTTATTTATATTTTCTGTTTAAAACTTTGAACCCCTGGGGACTGTCCGGGTTAATTTTATGTTATTTGGATATTTTGCTCATTGGAGGGGCTGGATTGCTCATGTTTTAGAGCTATTTTGGTTTAATTTCCCCTGCTGAATCATTCTTTTATTTTCTGGTTGCCCTTTTCCATTTTTGAGGCAATTAGGGAGAGATATTTGGCCACCTATGAAGTCAGTTTAGGGTTATCAAAAGTTTTGGTGACTTTACAACATGTCCCAACAACATGTAACTGACTTGTTGGAACATATGTAACAACATGTTGCAACTTGTTATGTGCCTTGCTGCTAAGAACGAAGAGATGCGCTCCGTGCTTTGCTGTGTGCCACCAACATGAAAGGAATCATCTCTGTTGACGAAACACGACGTAGCAAATTTCTCTGTGCTTCAGAATGGCGGCAGTCTCTGATTTGCAGGCGTCACCGACGGTGGTTGTTATAGCCGTTCTGGCGGTTCGTCTACTTGCCAAATGGGTCACGAATCTGGTGGTGATCTCCGATTTTTGGTCAATTCTCATTCAAGAGATGTAGAGGCTGAGTGTGAAAGAGAAGGTGAGAGGTTGAGGGTAAATGGCGAAATAGTCCTTTTACTCCTGATTTAATTGCTTATATGAAAATACATGCGTGGTCTTCAACAATTAGTTATATTTTTTATTTACTTAAGGTTTAATTAGTCTTTTCACAAACACTATTAGATTTTTCATTTTCAACGGCGCACATATTCTATGTGCGCCGTTAGACAGAAGAATACTAACGGCACACATATATAGTGCGCCGTTAGTAATGAAAATTAGTAACAGCGCACACAGTAATGTGCGCCGTTACTAATTTTGTTGACCGTTGACCACTCTGTTGCCGTTAGGGTAAACGGTCGGAAATCGATCCGTTGTTGTTACCGTTAATTTGTAACGGTTCATATACCAATGTGCGCCGTTACAAACAATTTTGAAACGGCGCACATAGTATTGTGCGCCGTTACTAAAATTTAGTATAAATCTTGGCAGAATCTCCCATTCTCCTTCCCTACAACTTTCACAACAAATTTTCTCTCGACAAGGGTAATTTTGTAATTTCGGTACCTTACAAACTTTCCCGAGTACCCTATATTTCTCCACCACAAATCTACAGCTGAATGGAAGTTTCGGTGAATTAGAAGGTACGTACATATTTATAAATAATGCAATGTGTAAATTATTATAGTTTTAGTGTGATTTATGTGAAATAGTGTATGTATATTATTATTTTTGTTGTGATTTTGGTGAAATAACAATGAATATTAATGTCATTTTTGGTATATAGTTATCTAATATTAATTGTTAACTGAATATATATATAGAATGGATCGGCGATGGATAGGATCCGTAAAAATGAGTGAGGAATGGATGAACGTATTAAGCAGTTTTGTAAAATTTGCGAGGAAAAACGCTCCAAGAGATGGCGTGGGACGTTTCAAGTGTCCATGCACGAGGTGTTGTAATTCTGCTTGGCACGATATGGACACCATTTGCGATCATATATTGAGGAAAGATTTCCTTAGATCGTATAATGTGTGGTTCCATCATGGCGAAGCCGAAGGAGCTAGCTCGAGCCGCAATTGGGATATCAGTTTGAGGCCAACATCGGGGAATCAGCCTTATTCGACGCCAGACAACAATCTAGTATACGTTGATCCTGTGCAGCAGCTCGTGGATGATGTAGACCCAACTAGAGATATAAGGATTGACGAGGACGAAGAAGAGAACATAAATATAATAACCGAAGTCGAGGAGGGAGTTGCTAAGGTAACCATGACAGCATACAACCAGTTGGTGACGGAGTTGCAAAAGTCGTTGTACGAAACCACGTGCGCCATGACTAGTAAGGACACTTCTTTAGCAGCAATGTTAAGGATGTTGTCCATCAAGTAGAGCACTGGGATGTCTGACGAAGCTTTTACCAAGGTCACTAAAGATTATTGTTCTACGTTACCCCAACCTAATACGTATCCATCTAGCCATGCAGCGGCGAAGCAGAGAATGAAGGCAATCCAACTGCCACATGTGAAATATGATGCATGTCTGTACGGATGCACTTTGTACTACGGAGCACAATCACAACTCCAGACATGTGGCGTTTGTGGAGAAGCACGATACGCTAAAGTGGGAAAAATTGGTTCTGAAGAAGACGTTGTGGTACTTCCTATTGACTCCTCGACTTCAACGTTTATATCTTGCCCCAGAGACGGCTGAGTGGATGCGATGGCACGGGGAGCGGGAGAATGAGGACGATGAAATATTAGAACATCCATCGGACGGTACGGATTGGATTCATTTTGACGCAAAATACCCAGTATTTTCAGGAGAAATCCGGAATGTGCGGTTGGCGCTGTCATCCGACGGGTTCTCTCCATATGGGCCTAATGTGCCGAGTTACAGTTTGAGGCCTGTAGTCGCTATCCCGTTGAATTTTCCGCCCTTGATGGCTATGAGAAAGGAGTATAACATCCTCACCATGTTGATATCTGCTCCAAAATCACCTGGAAATGCTTAAATAACTTCATGCGTCCGCTGATTGATGAGTTGAACCATCTGTGGGAGCACGAAGATTTCACGTGGGATTGTTCTAAGAAAGAGGCTTTCATAATGCGGGCTGCTGTGATGTGAACAATAAGTGACTTCCCGGGTTTGGGAATGTTGGGGGCATCCAGACTAAAGGCTATAGGGCATGTCCTCTATGCTTGGATGAGATCGATTCTAAACGTAGTAACTCAAGAATATCTTACCAAGGTGCGCGTAGGTTCTAACCACCGTAACACCCACTGCGATTTCAGGCGTAAACCTTTAACGGGAAGACAAAGACCCGGAGAAGGCCTACCCGGCATTCAGGGGCTGCTGTACTCAGTGCGATTCTACGTCATCAATACCCACCGCCTAGTCTGCATCCAAAGTTCAGTAAACGAAAAGGTGGTGGTGTTCCTATATGTTGGTCTCATAAAAGCATTTTCTAGGAGCTGCCTTATTAGAAAACTCATAAAGTCAGACATGCGTTGGATTTGATGCATATAGAGAAGAACGTACGTGACAACGTCATAGGTACAGTTCTTGTAATTGCAGGAAAGACTAAGGATGACGTGAAAGCTAGGAGAACTTACGAGGAACAGGGAGTCCGACGAGACCAATGGGTGCAAGACAGGGAGCTCCCAGATACACCTTATGGCGTGGCGGGTCGTGATCGGAAGGAAACACTGGAGCATATCCGAGCTGTTAAGTTTCCCTCTGGATATGCGGAAAGTCTAAAGAGCAAGGTGAATCCCGATGAGAAAAATTTCCTCGGATTGAAGACCCACGATTGTCACGTGCTGATGCAACGTATCTTCCCCCTTATGTGGTGGAAGCATTAACAGAGCTGGGCAAGGCCTTCCAGTTGTTGTGCACGAGGGAATCGACGAAAAAAGCCTTGAAAAAGTTGGGGGAAGATATAACGGTTCTAGTTTGTAAGTTGGAAACTATTTTCCCTCCATTCTGTACAATTATGGTTCACCTTCTACTGCACCTTCCGGATCAAGTTTTGCGAACCGGCCCAGTCCATTTCACATGGATGTTCCCAATTGAACGATATTATCCTTGACTGCCAAATATTATTTCCAATTACCTTTGAACTGTATAATCAAATATGACATTCACATTCATATTTCGAATGCAGGCAACTTGGCGTGTACAAGAAAAGTGTACGAAACCCGCGATATCTAGAAGGTTGTATAGCCCAACAGTACTTGATGCACGAGTCTGTCACATTCACTCGGATGTACCTAAACTGCGCCACTTCAGCCAGAGAAACATTTGTTAGTCCAACTCTAGGTTTCAACTTTTCAGTTGTATCACCACACGTACAAAATAAGAGCGTGGTGCAAAACGAGAAATTGAGCGCATCCGAGATGTTCTGGGCGAATTGGACAGTGATTAAGAATTGTGCCGAAGCAGATCCATTCGTCGAATCACATCTTGCAGGGTTCAAACAAATACACCCTAGGAAATCTCTTCAGGACCGAGTGATGTCCTTTGTCTTCGACTGGCGTAGAATTGTACGTAATAGACATCAATTGCCTTCAATTATTCTTCCAAATTTTATTTACGTTAACTAATTTATATTCCGTATGTAGATGACTGCTCCAGGGATGCAACGAGAGTTGGTACTACTATCCAGAGGTCCTCGTTCGTCTGCCATTTATTCACAATGTACTGTTAATGGCGTCAAATTTATATGCTTGAGAATCGACCAAGGTCGGAGAAATCAAATATATTTGGGCAGAGCCCTTTTCTTCCTCTCTGCGCTTCCTCTCTGCCATTCTCATCCACTGATCTCGTTGCCGTCCCGTTGCCGTTATGTTGCCATCTTGCGCTCGACGTCGCCGTCCCGTCGTCCCCTTCCGGTAAGTAAATCCTTAATCGGTTTAAACCACCTAGATTGATTTAGGTTTTTTTGTTTGAATGTTAGATTGATTTAGGTTTTGCATGTTAGATTGATTTAGGTTTTGCATGTTAGATGAATTTAGTTGTTAGATTATATCAATTATATGAAATTGTTATGAAAATTTCATGGAATTGTTAAATTTTTCATAAATTGTATGGAATTGTTAAATTTAAAGGTTAGATTATATGAATTGTATGGAATTGGTATGAAAATTTTAGGGGTATTTATGCAATTGTATGGAATTGTTAAGATTTGTTATATTCAAATTGAAAATCCAAAAATATAGTTTGCATGTTAAGGTTATTGATTTGTTATTTTTAGTTTCACATGTTAGGTTGTTATGTTAAATATAGATACTCATTAGGGGTATTTTTGGAATTAATTATAAAATACCTATTAGGGGTATTTTTTGTAATTTTGGACCAAACTAGGGGCAATTTGGTCATTTATGACTTCAAAAGGGTAATTCGTTCATTTTCGACCGAATTAGGGTTAATTTGGTCATTTATGGCCTAAAAAGGGTAATTCGGTCATTTCCGACCGAATTAGGGGCAAATTAGTCATTTATGGCTTGAAAAGGGTAATTCGGTCATTTTTTACCGAATTAGGGGTAATTTGGTCATTTATGGTCTGAAAAGGGTAATTCGGTCATTTCCGACCAAATTAGGGGTAATTTGGTCATTTATGGCCTGAAAAGGGTAATTTGGTCATTTTCGACCGAATTAGGGGTAATTTGGTCATTTATGCCTAAAAAGGGTAATTCGGTCATTTGGTTATTTTTGGCCTGAAAAGGGTAATTCGGTCAATTCTTACCGAATTAGGGGTAATTTGGTCATTTATGGCTAAAAAGGGTAATTCGGTCATTTCCGACCGAATTAATGGTAATTTGGTCATTTCCGACTGAATTAACGGTAATTTGGTCATTTATGGTCTCGAAAGGGTAATTCGGTCATTTCTAACCGAATTATGGGTAATTCGGTCATTTCTGACAGAATTAAGGGTTATTTGATCATTTATGGCCTGAAAAGGGTAATTCGGTCATTTAATGACCTTTTCCTTCTTACAATTATGGATAATGGAGCCGAAACGTAAGGCACCTAAGGCCAGGGCACCTAGGCGGTCCAGAATGGACATTCCGTTCTTCGAGGCTTCACAGGCGCTGGAGTCACAGGATGATATGTACACTCCGTCACCGCCGCAGCCGACTGATCCAGGGCATACGGAGATTGATTGGACTTTCCATGTCCCGGATGATGGGACTTTCCAGGAGATGCTCGGAGACGTCACTGGACCCTCCGAAGAGGATACTGTGCCAGAAGAGTCCGAACTCCTGTTGAACGAGTGGAGGCTCCTTCCCCTCAACTATAGAGAGATTCCGAGGTACGAGTTGTACTTCGATTACAAAGTAGAAGTGGACTGCCTAAACACGAAGAGATGGGAAGCCAGTGCAAGAAATGAGCAAAAGGTCGACGTCAACATAGACTCAGAAGAGAAAGCGGTCATGGCGAACGGAGGTCCTTTTCTGTTGACTTGGGAAAACGGCTGACCACGTGTCCAAGGAGGACAGTTTTCATTGGAAAGGGTAAAGGCTATTATAGGGAAATTCGCTCGGGAACGTGATGCTTCCTACCAGACGTTTGGGGATCTGCCGGCGTATGAGTTCCAGTTATTTTGGAGGAGCTTTAAGGTAATTTCAACACTTAGTCAAAATAAATTTTCAAATGCCGTATTTTATATATTGACGTAGTGTTTGTCAATTTCAGCGTTTGTTTGCAGTGTCAGATTCCGTTGAGCTGAGGAGGTGGATTCGTGAGGCGGCCATAGACGCTTACAAGGAGCGAAAATCGAATATGAATCGGTTTTACAAACTCTACGTAGACCCTACTAGACTAGACCGTAATGGGATTCCCAAGTGTCTGAACGGGAAGAACTCCCAGTGGCGTTGGCTCGTTCATCATTTTGATGCCAACGGGCTATATTACAAATTTTATATTTAATAGGTTTAATTTCAATTTCATTTTTTTTCAATTAATTTCATTTCATTTTTTTTCAGGAAGAAGTTGGGTCTCAAATGAGTACCCATCGGAAAAGCGAGAACAAATTAAACCATCATACTGGCAAAATCTCATTCCGAACTCTTTGTGAGAGGATGGCGGAGGCCGGGGAAGTGGAGGTCTCCAAAAAGTTGGGGGACTTTCTAAAGGCTCTAAAGAAGGGTAAGTCTCATTATGGTAATCAGGAGGGGAACGAGGACGAGGACGAGGAAGAACTCCAATTGAAAATTGTAAGTTTAATTAAACTCATTTTTTATAAATTTTAATATTTTAATTTATTATATTAATTAATTTTTTCTACGGAGTTACATTAAGAATGCGCTTAGGGTTTGGAAGAATGACCAGACGAACTACAACGAGGATGGAACTCTGAAGATGATGACCGACGCTACAGAGAATGAGGTCACGCGACTAGCTGCCGAGCATGTTCGCGAGGTCGAGTTTGCCAAATAAATTACTATAGAACCCTCCAGAGGACGACGCATCCGGGGTTGCGCGAGTGATTACGAGGCACCGCCGAAACAGAGAAGACGTTCGACCTTCTCCGGTTCTAGTTCTGCGGAGATTTCGGAGCTCCGGACTCAGGTCTCCCAACAAGCCGAGATTATTACAGAGTTTCGGACTGAGGTCTCCCAAAACGCGCAAATGTTCACGTACTTCCAACAATAGCTAAGGATTCTAAATCCTAATGCCTCTCCACCTCCATTTGACCCGACTAGGTCTAGAGATCCTTTTGGCTCGTCGTCATAGTTTGCATCTCGATTAATCGATGTATATAATTATGTATTAAACAATTTTAATATGAATATGAATATTAATTTTGAATATTTAATTAAAAAATATTAATAAAAAAATAATTTTATATTTATTATTTTTTTATTTTTTACTTTTTTAGTAAAATATATTCTCTAACGGCGCACACCCTGTGCCTCGTAAGAATAGGTAATGGCGCACTCCGTTTGTGTGCGCCGTTAGAGGTTGTAACGGCGCACAACGTGTGTGCGTCGTTAGAGGGTGTAACGGCGCACACGGTGTGTGCGCCATTACAAAAGATAACGACACCGTCTGCTCGGAAAACGGTGACGGTAGTTTTAGTAACGGCACACAAACGGTGTGCGCCGTTACAATTTGTAACGGTGATGCTGTAATGTGCGCCGTTACAGTTTGTAATGGCACACAAACGCTCTGTAACGGCGCACATAATGTGCGCCGTTACAAAAAAAAATGATAGTGAAATATTAGATAATTACACTATTTGAAGCTTATATAACAGGGAATTTTGGACATTTTACAAAATACATCCGTTAAATCTAACAAAATTTCACCAAAGGGCAACTTAATGAAATTTGGGGGACCGAGAATTTTTTTCTAAACTTGAGTGAATGATCCTAAAATAAGGTTTAGACAGGTATATTGTTCTGTAATTACCTCTAGTGTAATACTTTTTACAGTGGTGTGATTTGTTAATTTTTTTTAATGAAACTAATGAAACTATGAAACATGACAAATTAATTCATGAAACTATGAAATCATTCACAGCAAAACCGAAAAAATTCCATAAATTAGTAAAATGAAAATTATGATTTATGTTGAATAAAAAATATTATAAACGTATAAATTTATCCTCATAATAATATTAAATGACAATAATAAATATACAATCAATTAGTATTTACACATGTTATATCATCGAGGAGTCAACAAATATCTCAACCTAAACCTGTGATATTCCCGTAAAACACCCGTTATATATTAACCTAATTAAAAATGGGATAAACTAAAATACAAACCACCATTAAAATACAAATGTTAGAACAACTTGTATCGATTAGATGGATTATAATCAATGAATCTAATTAATTAGATGAATTACTAGATGAAACAAATAAAAAAAATAAAAAAGGGTATTGTGGTCCTTTCATACACACACACACACACGCAACCCTACCCAGCATCCAACCAAACCAATTTCATCGCCGCAACACGTCACAATCGTCTCGCCTCAAGGCCGATATCGCCGTCGTCACCGGCCATGCGCCAACATCTAAGCTCGCCAGCCTCCGCCTCAACAACGTCGCAGCAACCACACCAGCATGGTTGAATCGTGGACCACCAACACCACCGTAGAATCGACTCCCCCACCTATATCGTCTAATCGTCTCCGCCACCGCCACCATCAAATCGTCTCCGCCGCCTCAACTGGGTCGATCTCTCCCGGCTATGATTCTCGCCGCAACGTCTCTCTTCTCAAACAGGTAGCTTCCTCTCCCCTGTTTGTCAAAAACCCGGAAATTGAAATCGACATGTCTCTCGATTTCCTCAACTCAATCCATCACTAGTTGTTTTTTTGTGAACAAAATTTGGTTTTGGGTTTGGATTCAGGCGTGTTTGGATTGCGGGTTCTTCTATATGGTGAATTATGGGATTACTGAAGAGTTCATGGAAGAGGTCTTTACGCAGAGCAAGAGGTTTTTCGATCTGCCATTGGGAGAAAAAACGGGGGTTTTGAGGAACGAGAAGCAGAAAGGGTACACTCATGCGCTTCATGAGATTCTGGATCCTGAGAATCAAGTGCAAGTTCTGTGTTTTGCCATCAATTTCATTTTTAAAATCACAATTTCAGTAATGGGTGATGTGTGTATGGTTGCTGATGATTTTGCGGGTTTAGATTCTTTAACGAGGAATTATTGTGTCATCGTGATTATAGATTGGTTCGATTGATTTCATCTATGAATTGTTTCATGTTTGTCTCGATTATTCATGTGTATGTGGTTTCGGATGGTTCACAGATGAAACAATTGTAGGTCAAATATATGATGAACTTGGGGTTGTGATTGTTTCGTTTTGATTGATGTGTTTTGCGACAATTTCTTCGATTTTGTTGGTTTCACAAGAATTGCTTAAATTAGTGTTAATGTCATTCTTTGTACTGACAATTTGATAATTATAGTCGGTGATGAATTGAATCCATTGGGAAACATTTTTCAGAAGTTTATTTAGCCATGAAACTTGACAACTTTGACGAATTTAATGAAGTAAATCATAAAACCTGATGAATTGAATAATGACACATGACGAATGAGACAATGAAATTGAATTTGTCAATAACACATGATGAACTTGAACAATAACACATGACGAATGACACAATGAAACTTGATGATTTAAACGACATGAAACTTGACACATGAAACATAATGATTTAAACAACATGAAACGTGATGATTTAAACAATATGAAACTACCATGATGAACCCATTTAAATGATGAAATTACCTCGATGAAATCGAATTAATGAACGACGAAATTATTGACTAATTTCATAATTTGAAACTACCATGATGAAATCGACTTAATGAAGGATGAAATTATGGAGTAATTCCATAACTAATTAATTTTCAAACGATTCCATTTTTAAAATATTGAAATTAGGAAATAATAATTAAAGTAGTTAATTATGTAAAAATACATTTATGCCCTTATATTGGTGTCAAATGAGTAAAATAAATTCTCAATTAATTCATAATTACATTAGTGTGCCATTGATGAGTCAGCATAAATCTCAGCCCATTAATTACAAGATCGGATGGTTAGGAATTGTTCTAATATTTGTATGCTACTACCTAGTTTGTATTCTAGTTCGACCCATTAAAAATTATACATCTCCATGAATGTTTGGGATAAAACTGACGAGAGCCCATAACAATATAATGGGCTTCCTTGAAGCCCATTAACACAACGGTTTTGATGCATGAGAGATAATAAACCCGATTAATATAATTCAAAGTGTGTCATGGTGTCATTTCTACGTAAAATAATTGATCTAGAAAAATTCCCCAAATATATAGTGCAACAAGAAATGTCTGACTACCTTCTGCCAGCGCATATGGTTAAAGATGCAACAATGATGCTTGTAAATTCAGGAAATAAAATATGGGAAATACAACAATGATACATATAAGTCAACGAGCGAGTTTTGGCAATTACTCAAATTATGGAGTAATCACCGTCAATACTTCCCCTCAAGTTGGAGCATGTAAGTTGGTAATGCCCAACTTGCCAAGGAGCTCGTGGAATCTGTCTCGTCCAAGTCCTTTGGTCAGAACGTCGGCTAACTGGTGTTTGCTTGGAATCAAGCGAGGGCATAGAACAGAGTCATGTAACTGTTGTCGAACAAAGTGACAGTCTATCTTGATATGCTTTGTTCTCTCGTGGAATATTGGGTTGGATGCGATATGTATGGCAGCGTGATTATCACAAAGCAAAGTAATTGGATCGGTCTGTGGGACATGTAGATCATAAAGTAATTGTCGTGACCAGACAATTTCTCGACTGGTGGCAGCCATTGCCCGATATTCTGCTTCGGCAGAGGAGCAAGAGACCACAGTTTTCTTTTTGGACCTCCACGAGATGGGTGTAGAGCCAAGAAACAAAATGTAGCCAATGGTAGACCGATGTGTGTCCGGACATCCGGCCCAATCGGCGTCGCAGTAAGCCTGTACTGTTAGAGGATTGTTGGAGGGAAGTAATACGCCTTTTCCAGGACTACCTTTGATGTAACGAAGGACATGTATTGCCGCATCCATATGTGGTTGGCGTGGTGTGTGCATAAACTGGCTCAATATGTGCACATCATAGCTTATGTCTGGGCGAATAACTATGAGATACAAGAGACGCCCAACAAGTCGTCGATATTGTCCATCATCTTGGGAAAGATGGCCTTTTGTAGTTGAAAGGCGGTGTTGTTGAGCGAGGGGAAAGCTTGCTGGTTTACAACCTGTGAGGCTACTGTTTGATAAAATGTCGGGTGCGTACTTCCTTTGTTTGATTTTGAATAGCCTATGAAGATGATCTTTCAACTGTTGGATGGGAAGAGAGTATGTCCCGGTGACGATAACATCGTTCACATAGATGAGTACCGCGACAAAAGAGTTAGGTGTAACATGTGTAAACAACGAGTGATCAACGGTGGAAGGCTTATAACCGTGACTTATGTTTCATCAAGAAAACCCATGTGGCCTGCTGTAGTCGTCAACAATAAATAAGAAATAGGAACATCCAGAAAGAGAGGGTGTGTGATAGTTCCCCCAAATATCACAATGAATTAACTCGAAAATATCAGAAGTCCTATTAGTATGTGTCGGGAATACCAAGCGGGTCTGCTTCGCTCTGCAACATGCATCACAAACGTCCTGTCCGATCTTGTTGGACTTGAGCGATATATTTAGAACTAGAGGCGGTCGGTTAGATGGAATATCTCCTAAGCGTCGATGCCATAACTGAGTTTCGTTGCACCCATGGGACAATAATGTCTTCCCCGCCGTCGTGGGTTCCCAGTGATATAGCCCGTTCACCATTTTACCCGTTCCAATCAGCCTCCTCGTGAGTAAATCCTGTATCACACAACCATCGGTGATATGAACTCGTTGGAGTTCAAAATCTTATGCGGACCGTCTATCGGAAAGATTAGGATAGATACGAAGTTTTCGTGTTGGAAACCTTCGAGTGTAGGATGGATCGAATGAAGCCACGATGGGTTGCGGAAATCCCGTCGATAATTCGGACGAACGCCACAAGAATTTTGAGCACAAATTCTTGATAAGTTCTAGAGCTAAGAGAATCCTCTCTAAACACACAATCACACAATGTTTTATATAATTCAAGTCTATCTCAAACTAGAGATTACACACTTATTTATAGTGAAAGAAAAGATTACCCAAAGGTCTTCCAATTCAATGGTCATAAAACCAATTGAATGAAAAAGAAAACATAACCCCAAAAACATAAGTAATGGAAAATAAACCCCCCAAGTAAATGAGAACTAATGGTGCACATTTAATTACACCAAAAGAAAAAATTAAAATATAATTATTTGATTAAAATAAAATACTCCTTGTGGCCGGTTGAATGTCCGGTTCGGTTTTGGCCGGTTGAACGTCCGGTTCGGTTTTGGCATATATGATGCAAAGTCTTGTGACCGCCATGGAACCGTTGACGTCGTAAATTTTGTGAAGTAATAAGGCCAAATCTTTGACGAAGTATCTCGGAACTATGTCTCTAAGTTGGTTTGTCCACGTGTTGGTAGTCCAATAGAGTTTCGTTCTTGATCTTCTAGTCCCGTCGGTGGTCCAATGCTAGTGATGTCCTCATCATTCCCTCCCGGTTGAGAAGGATTTGCCTTCAAATCTAAATCTGCATAAAAAGGGGTTAAGTCAGATACATTGAAAGTAGGACTTATATGGTACTCACCAGGAAGATCTAACTTGTAGGCATTGTCTCCTATTTTTGAGAGAACTTGAAAGGGACCGTTCCCGCGAGGGAGTAACTTGGATCGTCGTTCTTCTGGAAACCTTTCTTTGCGCATATGAACCCACACCAAATCTCCTGGCTCAAATGTGATTTTTCGTCGTCCTTTGTTTGCATGCTTCATGTAAGCTTACGTCCTCTTCTCGATATTCGCCCGAACTTCAGCGTGTAAGTCACGAACATATTTTGCGCGTTTTTCTACATCTAGATTCAAATGCTCTGAAGTTGGTAATGAAATTAAATCCAAAGGAGTTAAAGGATTAAATCCATAAGCAACTTCAAATGGTGAAAATTTTGTAGAAGAATGAATAGCACAATTATATGCAAACTCAATGTGAGGTAGACAATCTTCCCATTCTTTGATGTGTTTCTTGATGAGTGCTCGCAAAAGAGTGGAAAGTGTTCTATTGACTACTTCCGTTTGACCATCGGTTTGAGGATTACAGGTTGTAGAGAAAAGGAGTTTCGTGCCTAGCTTACCCCATAAAGTTTTCCAAAAGTAGCTAAGGAACTTGGTGTCACGGTCGGACACGATGGTCTTGGGCATTCCATGCAATCTAACAATTTCTTTGAAAAACACATTAGCAATATTGGAAGCATCATCAGTTTTGTGACAAGGTATAAAATGTACCATTTTAGAGAATCTGTCAACAACAACAAATATCGAGTCATGACCATGTTTGGTGCGAGGAAGTCCTAAGACAAAATCCATTGAAACATCTATCCATGGTGCGTATGGAATGGGTAATGGTGTGTAAAGACCGTGCGGTTGGGCTTTTGATTTAGCTTGCTTACAAATCACACATCATTTACAAATTCTCTTCACATCTTTAATAAGTTTTGGCCAAAAAAAATGTTCTTGAAGTGTCCCTAATGTTTTTGCCTCTCCAAAATGTCCCATCAACCCACCTCCATGAGCTTCTCTCACAAGTAATTCCCGAAGTGAACTATGTGGTATACACAACTTAGTTCTTTTGAATAAAAAACCTTCATGTCTATAATAATCACCAAATGCCACATTTTCACAATTTTCAAAGATTATACCAAAATCGGGATCATTTTTATACAACTCTTTTATACCCTCAAATCCCAATAATCATGCATCTAATGAAGAAAGAAGTACATACCTTCGAGAAAGGGCATCATCTACCAAATTCTCCTTACCTTTCTTATATTTGATGACATAGGGAAATGCCTCAAGGAACTCGATCCATTGTGTGTGTCTTCGGTTGAGTTTGTGTTGTCCCTTAATGTACTTCAATGTCTCATGGTCGGTGTGAATGACAAATTCTCGTGAGATAAGATAATGTTGCCATGTCTCAAGTGCGCGAATCAAAGCGTACATCTCCTTGTCATATGTTGGATAATTTAATGAGGCTCCACTTAGCTTCTCGCTAAAGTATGCTAATGGACGACCTTCTTGCATGAGAACAGCTCCAATGCCTACTCCGGAGGCGTCACACTCAACTTCAAAAGTTTTTGTAAAATCAGGTAAGGCTAAAAGGGGTGCTTTTGTGAGACGGTCTTTGAGTAGTTGAAATGCCTTTTCTTGAGCCTGGTTCCATTTGAAACCAACATTCTTCTTGATTACCTCGGTGAGAGGGGCAGCGATGGTGCTAAAGTCTTTGACGAATCGCCGGTAGAAACTAGCGAGCCCGTGAAAACTTCGAACATAGCCTACGTTGGTTGGGGTTGGCCATTCTTGTATTGCTTTCACCTTCGCTTGGTCAACGGTAATTCCTTTGTTACTAACAACATAACCAAGAAAGACAAGCTCGTCGGTGCAAAAAGTGCACTTGTTGAGGTTAGCATATAATTTTTCTGAACGTAGAGTCTCAAAAATAGTCCTCAAATGTAACAAGTGATCATGCATGTTTTTACTATAAATGAGGATGTCATCAAAGTAAACAACAACAAACTTCCCTATGAATGATTGTAAGATATGATTCATTAGTCTCATAAACGTACTAGGTGCATTCGACAGTCCAAAAGGCATAACTAACCATTCATATAAGCCATGTTTAGTTTTAAATGTCGTTTTCCATTCATCTCCTTCTTTCATGCGAATTTGGTGATATCCACTCCTTAAATCAATTTTAGAAAAAATGCAAGAACCATGCAATTCATCTAACATGTCATCTAAGCGAGGAATTGGAAAACGATATTTTACCGTAATTTGGTTGATGGCTCGACAATCAACACACATTCTACACGTCCCATCTTTCTTAGGAACAAGTAAGACCGGTACGGCGCAAGGACTCATGCTTTCTCGGATGTACCCTCTAGATAAGAGTTCATCAACTTGTCGTTGGAGTTCCTTGGTCTCGTCGGGATTGGTACGATAGGCTGGACGGTTAGGAATTGATGCTCCAGCGATAAAATCAATTTGGTGTTCGATCCCGCGGATTGGCGGCAATCCAGGTGGAATGTCCTCCGGAATCACGTCCTCAAACTCCTGCAAAAGTGGTACAACACAAGGGGGTAAATCTAATAAAGAGTTAGAAGCCAACAATACCTTCTCCTTAAGGACAATAAGTAACATCGGCTGTCCGGAATGATGCGCTCTTATCACCTCACTTTTTTTGGCAAAGAAGTTTTTTTGTGCTTTCTCTCTTTTTCTCTCTCGTAGTGTACTCTCATTTTTATTTTTCTCTCTTATTTTTTTCTCACGTATTTGACTCTCATGTGTTTGACTCTCATGTGTTTGGCACTCAAGTGTTTGCACTCTTTCTCCCTCACATTTTATTTTTTGTTGGTACATTTGTGCTTGATCTTGGAGAACTTGTTTTGGAGATAGCGGTGACAAGGTGATGTCGCGGTGGTTATGGCGAAAAGTGTACTTGTTAGTGAAGCCGTTGTGGGATACCTTTCGATCGAATTGCCAGGGCCGACCAAGTAGAACATGTCCGGCCTCCATTGGAACTACATCGCAAAGCACCTCGTCTTCGTACCTTCCAATTTTAAATGGAACGACAACTTGATAAGCAACCTTTATACATCCACTATCGTTGAGCCATTGAAGCTTGTAGGGTCGTGGGTGGTTGATCAATAATAGAGCAAGCTTATCGACCAAGGTAGTACTTGCTATATTGGTACAACTACCACCGTCAATAATTAAACTACAAACCTTATCTTTTATGTAGCACCGTGTTTGGAATATGGTTTCCTGTTGAGCCTTTTCGTCCTCCTTGGCGAGCACGCTTAAGGATCGCCGAGTAACAAGTGTAAGACCATCATGAGTGTAATCCGGGTCTTCTTCATCGTCTTCTTCCTCCTCCTCCAATTCTTCGTCGGTGACATAGTCTCCATTTTCCGTCCATATCATGGTGCGCTTATTTGGACATTGGCTAGCAATGTGTCCTCGGCCTTGGCACTTGAAGCACCTTACGTCGCTATTTCTTGAAGTGCTAGCACCAGTTTTGTCCTGAGAAGCACGAGCAACTGGTATAGTGGTCATTGGTGGAGCCGTTAGTTTGGAGTTTTCCGTCACCTTTTCTTCTCGTCGTGTGTAGGGTGTCTTCCAAGAAGTCTTTTCTTGAGTCTTCCAATACGTTTTTTCGGCTGTCTTAGACGAACGACTACTTCCTCTTTTTAATTGCTTCTCAATTGTGTTGGCCATATGTACCATCTCTTCAAGCTCTACGTAGTGGTGAAGTTCTACTTCGTTGGTGATGTCGACATTGAGCCCGGCAAGGAATCGAGCCATTGTTTGCTCTCGATCTTCTTCCACGTCGGCACGACTCATTAACATTTCCATCTCTTGGTAGTATTCTTTCACACTTTGATTACCTTGTTTGAGTCGTTGAAGTTTGGTATAAATACCTCGATGGTAGTGGTTTGGCACAAACCTTCTTCTCATGATGGACTTCATAAGCTCCCATGTGTCGATGGCGGGTTCGCGATGCTTTCTTCTGTTTAAGACCATTTGATCCCACCAAACTAATGCATAATCATAAAACTCAAGGGACGCGAGTTTAACTTTGCTTACCTGTGAACAACGTCGGCCATCAAAAATCATATCGACTTTTCGCTCCCAATTGAGATAGGCTTCAGGATCATTCTTTCCATGAAAGGGAGGGATCTTTACTCGGGCGTGGGATGGTTCTTCTTGGTTTGGATTCCGATACCGACTGAATTTTCGATCGGACCTTCGATCATCATCTATCTCATTGTTTCTGTATGGAGATTGCCTACGATGATTCGCTCGACGTTGATAGTCATGCCGACGGAGTCGGTATTCGCCCTGATCATCGGTCTCGTACTCTTCGAGATTTTGGCGGCCTCCATTTTGTGGTGGATCTTGCGGTGGTGGAATTTGTTGGGGTGCCTGGGGTCGTAAGACTGCTTCCTCAAGGATGGTGAATCTTCTGTTCATATCTTGGATCATGCCTCGGAGCAATTCAAGAGTTCCGAGTTCCTCATTTCTTTCTCCTTGTAGAGACATTTTTTTTCTACAAAAAAAACAATATTAGATGTAAAATCCTCACAAGAATATGTCACTCGTGTTTGTCACTCGTATTGGCTTTTTTTTTTCCTCGTGTTTTCACTCTTGCCTTTTTCCTCTCATTCTCTTAGTCTTGATATTTCTAGAACTAATGCAAGAAAATTTGCTTCATAAAAATCTTCCAACGTTCGAGCGAAAGATCAACCTGTAGAGAATAATCAATCCTTCAACAACAACAGTTTTTCAAGAGGTAAGGAAAATATATTGGAGACGAGATTTTTTAGATGATGGAAGTGTGGAAAGTGGGAACACAAAAAAATAAAATAAAATAGTACTAGAGATATTTTTTTTTTCTTCTTTTTTTTTCTTCTTTTTTTTTCTTTTTTTTCTTCTTCTTTTTTTCCTTCTTTTTTTTTCTTCTTCTTTTTGAGTCGCAAACTGAGATTACAAATGTAGAATGGAAGAAATAAAGTCAAATTGAGAAATAAAAAAAAAATATCAATAATGAAATGAACCTCGATAGAGCCAAAGCTCTGATACCAATTTGATATGAACTTGTTGGAGTTCAAAATCTTATGCGGACCGTCTATCGGAAAGATTAGGATAGATACGAAGTTTTCGTGTTGGAAACCTTCGAGTGTAGGATGGATCGAATGAAGCCACGATGGGTTGCGGAAATCCCGTCGATAATTCGGACGAACGCCATAAGAATTTTGAGCACAAATTCTTGATAAGTTCTAGAGCTAAGAGAATCCTCTCTAAACACACAATCACACAATGTTTTATATAATTCAAGTCTATCTCAAACTAGAGATTACACACTTATTTATAGTGAAAGAAAAGACTACCCAAAGGTCTTCCAATTCAATAGTCATAAAACCAATTGAATGAAAAAGAAAACATAACCCCAAAAACATAAGTAATGGAAAATAAACCCCCAAGTAAATGAGAACTAATGGTGCACATTTAATTACACCAAAAGAAAAAATTAAAATATAATTATTTGATTAAAATAAAATACTCCTTGTGGCCGGTTGAATGTCCGGTTCGGTTTTGGCCGGTTGAACGTCCAGTTCGGTTTTGGCATATATGATGCAAAGTCTTGTGACCGCCATGGAACCGTTGACGTCGTAAATTTTGTGAAGTAATAAGGCCAAATCTTTGACGAAGTATCTCGGAACTATGTCTCTAAGTTGGTACTTGGTTTGTCCACGTGTTGGTAGTCCAATAGAGTTTCGTTCTTGATCTTCTAGTCCCGTCGGTGGTCCAATGCTAGTGATGTCCTCATCAATCGGAATAAAATATCAGTGCACAGTTGAGATCGCGAGTGATTTTACTCACTGACATCAAATTAAAACAAAATTGTGGAACTGCAAAGACTTGCTCAAGGTCCAATTTTGGATCAAGTTTAACTCGTCCTATGGCTTTGATTGGAGCTCGCTCTCCATTTGGCATCTCAACGGGTGAGATTTTATTCTCGAACCGTGTGTTAGTGAGTAAATCACGATCACAAGTAATGTACTTTGTAGCTCCCGAGTTAATAATCCAGGTGGAAGTGTTGTTTGTAGGAAGGATGGAAGCAGCTGCATTGACGTATCTTCCATTACATCCGCCCAATAAACTCACGAGGTATAATTTTTGGGCTGAACTGAGTTGTTCTACAAAACTCTCCAAATTAAAATCTGAATTGGGCTGTCCCAAATTACTTTGTAGTGTATGCTGATGGAGTGCTGATTTGACCCAAGAATTATCAAAATTAAAAAAGTTGGGCTTAGCTTGATGGAGGAGATCACCAAATCGGCCCACTACACCAAGCCCAATAGGGTAACTTGATGCTTCTCCTCCCTCCGGTTCAGCACCTTTGCATAACAGTTCAGCAATGCCATGTGTCTGTTCCAGCTGTCTCCGCCGTCGGTCACGTCATTGCCTCCATCTCTCGTACAATACTTGTAAAACGGAACTCAACGATGCTCCTTCCCAAAGAGGCTTGGGAGCCAATGTTAAGGTCATGGCTATGCCAAAACACTAGATTGGTTCCTCTGACACCATGTAAACAGGATTAATTTTTATATTGTACAATATCTACACATATAAGTCAACGAGTGAATTTTGGCAACCGTCAAGTCAATATTTATTGAAGCTTCTGATCAGATCCATACTCTAAATGCACCTATGATATTCAACTATGTATCTTGTTATATTACTGGTCCTGAACCGAGAAAATTGGGCCTAAGCATATTTGAAAAATCATGAAGCATATATAGTTCAGTTTTGATTATGTATTTGAGTAAACCAATCAATCGTGCTTCGAATATGGTTCTTATAAATTCAAATTGACGGTTAATCGAGAAGAACCAAATCAAAATTACAGGTAATGACAATGTACCACTTATTATAAAAGTATTAAACCAGTGAGCAAATATAGTTGATGGAAATAGGTATATTTCTTTTTTCTCAAGGTGAAAATATGTGTTTTTTCCTTGTTTTTAATGAAGTAACCTCCATAATATTTCCCTCCATACCATGACTGCAAAAATGTTTTTGAGGAGCAGAAGTGCTTTGAAATAATTCTGAATTATCTCATGCAACTTGAGTCTATTCACTCTACATATGGTCATGTCAACTAAATCCTCACCAGCTGCAGCTATATTTAAGACTATAATACTTGACATAGAAATATATACAATATGACGGTAGATGGACTCTTGTGCGTTTTCATGCGGATGAAACCTCCTGACTCTCTTTTGCGCCTACCTCCCTCTCCCTCCTCCATCTTCTTCTTCAACATCCCTTCCCAAAACCAAAAACCATACCTCCTAAATCTTTTTTGCTGATTTTGATGAAGTTATTTCTACCCACTTCCCAAAAAAACCTAACAATCCTGGGAAACCATTCGAATTCGCTCTTCTCAAGACTCTGGATGATGCAAACAAGATAATATACTCTCTCAATGGTCTCCGTGTCGAACAAGGCCGGCTTATTGTGGCCCTCGCTCCAGACTCGTCTAAATCTCCAGCCACCCCACCCGCCTTAACTGTCCATCAACCTACTCTCTCCCATAAGGATGCACTGGCGAAATCTACTCGACCCCAGACAATCGTTGCTGGAGCTCTTCCAGCCCCGACAATATCCCGTTCCGAGGTGTACCTCTATGCACGGGGAAGCCAAAATTCAATATCTTTAAATCCTTGGAATACAGTACTGTAATTACCACAGCCCACTCGAATGCGTCAGTGGAGTTGATTCAAAGACAGCTCGAAGAAAACAACCTCTGAGGGTTTACGATCTATGCTTTGGGAAACACAGTATTCATGATTTCTTACCCGTCAATGGAAGCTTTTTGCGAGGCTGAACAAAACGGTTGGGCCAATTTTTCCCAATGGTTCTTCTCTTTCTACTCCTCCACGCACCTTCTCAAGATTAGCGGGAGGTTCACTTGAGTCTCCATAGTTGACCTTCCCTCGATCTGTTGGTCAACCGAAGCGCTCTGGAACGTTGGTGCCCTTGCCAAAAAGGTCATCCTTATCCACCCAAGCTGCTGCTTCAGGACCTCTCTTGACCGTGGGCTCGTTCTCCTCCACACCAGCTCTCTGGATAAAATCAACATCAAGGCAAGGATACCAGTTTTTAGAAAACAATTTACCATTATGGTTCACGAAATTGAAGCCTTCGGTCTCCCTTTCACCCTGCTTACTGGGCCAGATCTGCCCAGAATCCTCTCTCACTGCATAAACTTTTCGCTGGAGAAACATCTTACCTCTGATGAATATGATCATGAGCTCGAGAAGGGGGAACTCCGGTCTAAATCGACGTCGGCAGCCATGGAGTGCGGTCTCCGCGCAGGCACGTCGTTGTTCGTCGCCTCTCCGGTTGATACGACGAGCCCCGCGCGATTTCTCTTCCTGTGCGCGAGGCTCACCCAGTGGCGCTTCGGCTTCCGCAGGAGGCGAGGCTGGCGCTGGAGACTCGCATGGTGGCGCTTCGGCTTCCAATTGAGGCGAGGTTGGCAACGTCTCAGCTTCTTCAAATCTCTTGCCCGACAACGCCTCGACATCCTCTGCCTTGCCCTCCTCAATCGGTGAGCACGGGCACGGCGCCGGAATTGGGGTGACCTCTTTGTTGGATGTGCCAATTAATGATGCCAACAAACCTTCTCCTCTTGAAAACCCAGTTTGGCCACTCCTATATATGAGCTCTTCACGAACCACCAGGCCCAACTCATCTCTTTTAATCAAAGAAGTTTCTCAAGTCAAGTGTGATTTATCATAAAGCTCTTCAGGGTCCGATGATCTTGGTTTCTATGTTCAGAAAATCGAAGTGCAGAAAGAAAAAAGTCCGATCTCACTCTCGGAGGCGCAAGAGATGGAGTTCCCCGGAACCCGTTTGCTCAAACATCAGGACCTTACCGATAATCAGGCTCGTGCTTCTCGAACTTTGGATATCTACAAATCCATGGACGTCATTTGGAACATTCCCGAAGCTCACGTGCTTACCGTCCTCGCAGATATAGAGGCTAAAAACAGGGCTTCATGAGCCCGTCTAAGCTTTTATTTCTCCTTCTTTCTTTCTTATTTATATGCTTTCTTTTTTCTCATACTTGTCTTTTTTTTTTTTTAATGTATTTGGCTTTCTTTTGCTTCCTTCTTGAAAGTTTTACAGAGTTTCATTAATAAAAATCTCTCATATTGCTTAAAAGATATATATGCAATATGATGCATTATTGTTAAATACTTAATATTGAATAACAATAAGAGATTTTCTTATATAAAGAACACTAGAAAACAAACTGATTAAGGAAACTTAATATACTATCACGTAAAAAGCAAACCCTAACGACAATTGAGAAGCTTGTTTTTTTATCAATAATAACTTAGATAACAATACCCTTGGCATGATGATATGAGCATAAAGTCATTGTCACTTTACCCACAGTCCGTGGGAAGTTACCCTTGCTGCATTATAGGAGCAGTCTTCTTAGGCCTATTAACGCTTATTATATATTTTAAAATCTGTTTCTCGTACGAACCCAACTTCTCCTATTGAATCCAGGCAAGATATCACTTTTGAAAACTTGTAATCAAGAACATTATACAGTGTTTCAACACAATCTCCTCTGGCCTTGGTTGTTATGGAAGAGAATCATGCCGAGGAAAGAAAATAACATAATGAGGATAAAAACAAGGTAGATATATAAGAGAATATTTAATATGCCGTAATAGAGAACAGTCGATGAATGTTACCTTCTGAAAGATCTCCTCTTGCCAATTACCACCATTCACTTGTCCTCTCAGAGCTGTAGAATCTAAAGGCACTAAAAAAGAAATTAGCAAGTGAAAGTGCAAATGCAACTCTTAAAACATTGTTCATGAAAACAAAAGTAATATAAAGACGCAGAAGCCAAGAAACTAGTTTACGTGAAACTGCAGTACATTTTGAACAGAAGTAAACAAACATAATTTGATCAACATTTGGTCTAGACGTGAGATAATCCTTACAATTAAAATTAACAGGGGTGGGATGAAACACAACATTTCCAAATGATGAATTATTGCATCAGCAAACAATACGAATTCTTACCAACATTCTTTACTGTATTTAGGCAATGCTGGTCAAGTGTTTTATCAAACAGATCGTCAAATGACACAAAACTATGATAACCGAACAAGCATGGAAGAGAGAAAGTGAATCAAAATATACTCGAACCTGACGCTTGCATATGTTGTTGTGTGTCTCTTTGCAATGAAATTGGCTGCTGTTGGAAATGTGGATGCATACTGGTGCTTACAAAATTTATAATCTGTTTCAAGTATGAACCCAACTTCTCCTTGAATCCAGGCAAGATATTACTCTTGAAAACTTGTAAGAAAATTATAACGCATTCTAACAGTCTTAAATATCTTGAGCTTATCCAGCTGCCCTGGCCTTAGTTATTAGGGAAGCGAAGCATCCCGAGAAAATAACGTAACAAGACTAAAAACAAGGGATAATCTCAGAAAAATACATTTGACTATCTGACTTTCACACATAACTTACACTTGATTTCAAAATGTTTGTGAGAGGTCAGTTGATTTTGTTTTAGGGGTAATTACAAATCAGTACACCCGGTGAAACCTCATTTCAAGATAGGTCTCTCAAGTTTGAAATTTTTTTTCTTGGTACCCCAAGTTTACAACGTTAACACTTAAGTCAAATTTCTGTTAAATCTAACACAAATATTTTTGTAATGACCGAAATGCCCTCCCTATAAATTCTCAAAATATATAATTATTTGATGAAATGATGAATGACCATTTTACCCTTTATTAAATAAAAAGGTAAACTCTCACTTCAAGGGCACACTTGTCTTTTTAACTAAACAAATAAAAATAAAATTTTAATTAAAATTAATCTCTAAAATTACAGTTCTACCCTTAGTCCTTATCCTCTTGTAACATCTTCTCTGCCCCATCTTCTTCAGCCCTCTCTCTGACTTCTCTAAATTGATTCACCGGCAGATGTTGCAGAGGCCGTGGGAGACGGCGTGGACGAAGGCGCGGAGGTGGCGGGGACGAAGGCACGTATGTGGCAAGGACGAAGGCGCGGAGGCCATGGGAGATGGCGCCTCCTATCTCTACCGCCCAGATCCGACGACGGCGAGACCCGATCAGATCTTTGGGGTCGTTTGGTGAGAGCTCGGGATGGTGGCGCCTCTCGTCGGCGTCGTCCGGTGCGAGCTCGGGACGGTGGTGTCCCTCGCCAACTTCGTCCTTCTCCGCCCTTTCTGGCGAGACCAGATTGGAAAATAGAGATCTAATCCGCCGCCGAATCACTTCCAGCTCTACCCTCCCCCTTACACCATATACACCGCCGCTCTGATGCAGAGCTCAATCGTTTGAATCAATCAAGAACGAAGACAGTTCTAGGGTTTAAACTCACCCAAATCAATTTTTGTTAAGTTTCTGTGAGGGATTTGGGGGTTTTGGGGTCAAAGTTTGTAGAGGAACATATTATGTGGAGGGAGGATCGCTGGCGCGAGCTAGGGCGGAGGGTTTTCGCCGGCGCCGATCTGTGGCGGTCGTCGATGAGGAAGACAAACATGACCGGGAACAATTTTGTTTTTTTTTGTTTTTGTAATTTGTAATTTTTCATTTAGTTACAAGATGTAATATTTCAATTGAATTTTCTAATTAAATTAAGTGTTGATTGATGAATTATGTGATGAGGAACAACCCATTGGGTTTTGTCAATCTTCATATTTGATTCTTGTATTCATTGAGTGAGAGAGAAAAGGAAACAGATAATCATTAAGTGAGATGAGGTTAAAGGGAGGGCAAATTAGACATTTCACAAAAGATTTTTAATTTATTTATTTAAAAGAGTTAATTGAAAAGACTAAAATACCCCGACACCATAAACTTATATTACTGATCAAGTGAGGGTAAAATAGTAATTTCATATTTATTGATAATTACACATTCAAAACTTACACAACAAGGGCATTTTGGACTTTTTATAAACAACATCAGTTAAATCTAACAGATTTGGATCTAAGTGTAACATAATTAAACTTGGGGTACCGAGAAAAAAAAATTCAAATTTGGGGGACCTATCTTGGAATGAGGTTTCGGCGGCTGTACTGATTTGTAATTACCCCTTTGTTTTACACTCATTTTACTCATTCCTGCTGTCTTTCAGTTTCACATCGTTAATTTTCATGACAAATGACCTAAATACTTTTAATTGTCTTTCAAATTTTCAAAGACATGTCATTAACCTCAATAAATAAACAGAGAAAAACGGTTGTATATTACTTTATGGTGGACCTCCTCTTGCTGATCATTCATAATTGCTTGTCATGTCCGAGATGTGGAATCTGCAGATTTTTCCATCCTATACATATATGAGGTGTCGGGGTCGTGAGTTACTTACCATATGGCATAAATATGTTGACAGCTACAAAATAGAAATTATAGTAAAATAAGCATAACTTCACCCACATCATTTTACAATACAAAAAAAAAAGAAATTAAACAAATTGTAATAGAAATAGAATAAGGGGTACTTGCAGATGGTTAACTTTAACTATCAATTACAAACACATGACTACGTAATGTTTTTTTTCTTACACATGGTTATCAAAATAATTTTTTTACGGACATGGAGATACAAAAATGGACGTAAAATTGAGTTCCCAATCTTTTTTGTTGGAATTTGAAATTTCGATAATTAACTTGTCCATGATATTATCTAGGGATATTTTCAGGTGGCTACACCTAGATTTTGCTGTTTTTCACCTGGGTACACCTAGAATTTTTTTTTTCAGCTGACTACGTCTAGAATGTGCAAAATTTTCACTTTGCACTTTCCGTTCTATTCTGTTAGTTTTTAACGTTTTTTTCACGTGAAATGACTAAAATGCCCTTAACTATTCATTTAATTTTCAAACTATGCCACCCTCACCTCTTCTCTCTCACCCATGATTGAATAAAAATTGATTTATTTTAAAATCAAAACCATCTTCGTTTCTGCAAATTTCACTCATCACCTTCGCTCCCATGGATGCGTGAGAACAGCATAGTCGGTGGGTCGGAATCCACGATGGAGTTGGAGCGATTTCAACCTCCGCCGTGAAGAAGCCCATCGTCGAGAAGCGCCGAGAGGCCAAGACAGTTTCCATGTCCAGCGGAGAGTCCGAGAAGGCGTGGCCGGCCGAAGAGTTAAGAAACTCGGTCATGGACGGCTCACTTGCTGCCCGGAGGTGCTGGATGGAGCCTGACCAGGGCTCTGCGGCGATGGAGTTGGAAAGCAGCGACGGAGGTGGGCGCGTGAGGCAGCGCGTGGAGGAATGCGGCGGAGCGTAGAGGCCACGCGCGGAGGTCACACACAGAGTCCGAATCGTAGCATACCCCATTACTGGGTCGATCCCGCCGAAGCTCTCTGAGCTCCCGAACCTCACCAATGGCATGTACCTCGACTGGAACATGCTCACCGGGCCGATCCCGGAGTCGTTCGGGAGGTTCGCCAGAGCTCAGGCGCTATGGATCCACCTCTCCGACAGCCGGCTCACCGGAAAAATCTCGATCTCGCTCGGGAACAACATGGACTTTTACTAAGAAGAGAGGGAGAGGAGAGAGAGGGAAGAGAGGGAAAAGAGAGAGGGTGGCATTTGTTTGAAAATTAGATGAATATGTGAGGGCATTTTAGTCTTTTCAATCCAATTATAATAACTCTTTAAACCTTAAGGGCATTTTAGTCATTTTACATGAAAACATTAAAAATTAACAGAATTGGACGGAAAGTGTATAGTGAAAATTCTGCACATTCTAGGCGTAGTCAGCTGAAAAAAAAATTTTAGGTGTACCCAGGTGAAAAACAGCAAAATCTAGGTGTAGCCACCTAAAATTATCCCTATTATATATGTATGTCTTTTGAACCTTTGATAATTATGTTGTAGTCATTGATCTATTTTGAACATTTCAAGATATGCACAAAAATGGTTTTATCATTACATGTTTGTGTTTTTTTAAGATATACACAAATAATCCATAAGGGAAGTAACCTAAAATAATTTTTGGGACATTAAAGTAAAACAATTAGAGGTCGGTAAGAGCATTATTTGGAGCCATTCATCCCGTATATTGCGATTAAGGTGAGTAACGGTAGTTTGAAGAGGAAAAAATGAGTAAGGGCATTTTGGAAAGGGAAAAGGTAAGTAACGGACATATCTTTGACGTAACTCAATTTTTTGGCCATTTTTTTATCTCCATGTTTTTGGGTAAACATGTGTAAGAAAAAAAAACATTAGGTAATCATGTGTTCTGTAACTGATAGTTAATGATAACCATATGCATTTACCCCATAGAACAATATATAAGAGAGTAAAGTTTGCACTAATAATGATGTATTTACTATTCTCCAGGTTTTCATGGAAATAATAGCATAGAGAACAAATAAGCAATTTTGGACACAACCAAGCTTCACTAATGACTAAATTCCCAATTGTCAAATTGTTGGTGATACACAGAACATTAATAATGATAGGGATAATGACACTTTGTTACACTTAACTATAGCGAAATGACACTTTCATACCCTAATTATTTTTGTCTCTTTTTTAGTACCCTAACAAATTTTTTGTGACAATTTATGCTAAAATGACTAAAATACTCCTAATTTAAGAAATCAAAATAAAACTAGTCAAATATGATTTATCAAACCATATTTGAAATGGTTCAAATTTAATTTTATATTTTCAGGCATAATTGTATTTGCATCTTAAGTACAAATCAAATTGAATCAGAGATAAAAATATTTGAACCAATTCAATTTATAGTTTCTTATATCAAGGGTAGTTTAGGTATTTTAGGCATTTTAGAGGTAGGTTGTCACAAAAAAATTGTTAGGGTACTAAGAAAGAGGGAAAAATAGTTAGGGCATGAAAGTGTCATTTCGCTATAGCTAAGTGTATTAAAGTGTCATTATTTCATAATGATATTCAACCTGAAAATTATTCAAAGAAGAAGAAAATATGGGATTGCTCACATTTGGTTGACAATCTTGTGCCGTGAAATCACAGGCTGATTGGTGTCTTGGGACCTCTGTAAATTGCAACGGTGAACTCAACCTTTTTTAGGACAAGAAATGCTATATTTGCGTGCTCAAATGCTATATCAAACTTAATCCTCAAATGCTTTGGGTGTTTTACCAACTGAAAAGTAGGTGCATCTTAGTAGCTTTTTCATTTGCAAATTATAAATTTTTTATTTATTTAAATATTTTGATAACACTATTATCATAATTAATTTTCTATTCTTTATTATAAATTCGTCTACTCATCTTATATAAATATGTAAGTAAGATATTAGGATAACTACATTTTACTATACCCAACTTTGACCCTTTTTACTTTACTATACACAACTTTAAAAATAGAAATATCTAGAGTTTATTTTACTTACATTTATTAAATCTGACAAAATTAGAATGCAAAAAGTTCAAAAAGTTCTTATTATGTAATTTCAAAATGATATAGTTAATTGATAAATATGAGGACCATGTTACCTCGGTTGAATAACAAATTTAACTTATGGTTCAAGGGCATTAGTCTTTCCAAAATTTAATAAACACATGTGAAATGACATTCTTGCCCTCTTCTTCAATCTTCACATTCTCTTCTCATAGCGAGACTGCATAGTAGGTTGTGTGAGACTGAACATTGAAGGAGAAACGAAGAAGGAAGGAGAGAGAAAGAGGGCGGGGGCACTATTTAAAAAGTTAAAAGACAATTAGAGGTGTTTTTGTATTTTCAACATCAAAATTTAATATAAACTAAATTAGCAAAATTATTAACAGTAACAATTTTGCAGTGATGTGACGATTTTATTAACATGTAAATGTAAAACGTCTTTTTCTAGGTGCAGTGATGTGACATTTTTATAAAATAAAAACATTATTGTACCTAGCCAATTCAATTGCATTCTTCTTAAACAAATAACTCACCCTCGAACAATCTATTAAATTAAGTCATAAGACTACGGGATAACTATACATAAATATTCTTCACTATACATGTTTTTACGTCACTATCCCAAATTTTAAATTTTAGTTTTCACTCGTTAGACTCATAATAGAAATAGTGTAGAGATTAATATCATTGATAATATGTTTTGTGAAATACAATAGGAAATATCCTTTTGTTAAATTATATTCACATTACGATAAAAGCCCATTAGGGTTAGCCCATCAATATTATAGTTTATTTTTCTCAATGTATTAGAGTTTGCCTATTCCCTTTATAAATAGAGGTCTCTTGTACATAATAACATACGTCAATATTATATTCCTTATTATTTCTATCACCCTTGTATACACGAAATAGAGAATGTAACAATAATAAGAAAACCTAGATGTTATATAATGAAACTAAACTATAATAGAAATATACTAGAATAGAAAATAGACTAATTAATATTTTTTCTCATGCAGCTTTGACGGTGTTAAAAAAATTATCATACGTCGACTTTATGGAACAAAAAAACTTCAATTTTTTTAACGGTAGTTTGATCATAGTGAGTATAAAATAAAATTTCAGGTTAATTATAAAAAAAGGAAAATTGCAAAAAGTCTCCCTTCACCGTGTGTTTTTTTTGCATAAACTCTCTTTTCACTCTATTTTTGCAAATACTCTCCCTTATTCATGCTTATTTCTGCACCGTTTATGCAAACCGTGAAAATTAATGAAAGTTTCACTGAAGTGTTAAATCAAACGTGCTTAGGGGTGGACACTTTGGCAATCGAACCAGAGACCGCATCCGAACAAACCGGAACCGGGAACTGTGGGAAATGGTTCCGATTCTTAAAATGGAGAACCATTGAGTTTGGTTTGGTTTGATTCTTGACCGGTTTGGCCCGATTTTTGACCCATGCCCACCCCTAAACGTGCTAACTTAAACGTTCAACACTTAAGCAACATTTCTGTTAATTTTCACGAATTATTATAGACGGTACAAATTTAAACATGATTGAGGAATAACTTTTGCAAAAATACGATGAAAAAGAGTTTGGGATGAAAACAGTAAAAGAGATTTTTTTTTCAATTCTCCCATTAAAAAATGACTTCCGGATAGGGGTGTTAAAAAAAACCGAACCGAACCGAACCGAAAAATGGTCGGTTTTGGTCGGCTCGGTTCTAGTCAGTTTTGCTCTTGGCCTGTTCAATTTCGGTTCAATCAACCAAAACCAATAAAAAACCGAACCGACCGACTTCGGTTCAAATTATAATGAATTCTTCGGTTTATGCTTCAATATAGGGTGTTTTTCATTTGGATTTTTCTTTTTGGGCTTTATTAACGTTTTATTTTAGTTCGTATAAAATTATTATACATAATTCCTTTAAAAACCGATCGAAATCTAATCATTTTTTGCTTGATTTATGAATTTTGTTTGTTTTGTGGCTGATTTTCAGTTCAAACCGAAAACCGACCGAACTGGTCGGTTCGGTTTGACAAACTGACCGAATTTTTTTGGTTCGGTTTTGGTTTGATTTCTTCAAGAATCGGACCGGTCGGTTCGATTTTGGTTGATTCGGTTCAAAAACCGAACCGTGAACACCCCTACTTCCGGAGATAAGGTTGTATAATTATTCCTAGGGGTAATTACAGATCACTATACCCCCTCAAACCTCGTTCTCATGTCACTATACCCAACTTTCAATTTTTTTTTCTCACTTCCCAAAGTTTAAAATGTTAACACCTAGCTCGATTCTGTTAAGGAATCTGTTAAATATTCTTTTAATGACCAAAATACCCTTGAAGGCAAGATTTTCAATTTTATGTTATTATTGGTATAATTATGAAATTACCCTTTTAACCTTAATTGAACAATCAATTTAATTAATAGATAGAGGGCAAGATGGTCTTTTTCAAAAACAAATAAAAGAATTAAACAATAAAAAGGTATATGTAAATTTCCCATTTTAACCTTCACACAAACCTCCCCTCTCTGTAACCTTCACACAAACCTCGCCTATCTCACTCTTTCCACCAAATTTTCGGCGGCGGCCGACCACGAAGACCTTGGGTGGTCGGGGGCGACGACGTCGAGGAGGCCTGTCTCTCTTCTGTCTCTCTTTCCATCCGCCTCTCTCTGTGTCGATTTTCTCATCCCAATCCTCGCCGAAGCCAGACGACGGCGACCATGAATCCAGACGACGCCGGCCATGAATCCAAACGACGGCAGCCACGAATCGACGTCGAATGCCACGAATCGACGTCGAAGGCCACAAATCGGCGTCGGCGGCCACGAATTCGTTGATGACCACAAATTTAGAAGTCGACTGCCATGAATCGGCATCGAAGCCCATGAATCGGCGTCGATGGCCACTAATCGACGCCGGCGTATACGAATCGACGACCACCATCCACGAATCGCGAGCTCCCTTTTTGCCGATTGGAGCGTGGAGATCCGATCTGCCTCCGATGGCTACTCTCCAATAAAGTTGATTTTGTGTTGCTGCTTCAACTTCCCCTTGGTTTTGGTTTTTGTATGTTAGTGTTTTCAGATTTGATGTATTGATATGGGTTTTGATTGTTTCAGCTTTATTAATTTCAGTTAATTGATTTCAAACTCATCTCTCATTATTGATATGGGTTTATGATTTCAGTTTTAGGAATAATCTTGATTGACTATGTGTGAGTGAGAGAAAGAAGGAAGAGAGAGTGACGGTGGAGAGATGAGTTTACAGAGGAGGGCACATTAGTAATTTTCCATGATATTTTCAATTTATTTATTTATTTTTGATTTGTTATTTGAAAGTACTAACATATCATTTTATTACAAGCTTAAGTTATTATTCAAGTGAGGGTAAAATAGTCTTTTCACATTTATGATAATTATATATTTACAACTTACACAACAAGGGCACTTTGGACTTTTTACAAAACACATCAGTTAAATCTAATATAATTTGAGTTAAGTGTAACGTAATGAAAGTTGGGGAGTGAGAAAAAAGTGATCTGAGAACAAGGTTTGAAGGGGTACAGTGATATGTAATTACCCCTTATTCCTAAGAATAAAAAGACAAAAGTGAGTTAGTATTTACGATTCAAGCCACCAACAATTTAAAAAGTAAAACTCCCCCACAGAAAGGACCCTCCACATTTCATAATTTTCCCACCGTTTCTCGCTTGCCAAACACCAAGAATCGAGCAAAAAATGAGAGAAATCCTCCACATTCAGGGCGGGCAGTGCGGCAACCAGATCGGCGCCAAGTTCTGGGAGGTGATCTGCGACGAGCACGGCATCGATCACAGCGGCAAGTACTCCGGCGAGTCGGGGATGCAGCTGGAGAGGATCAATGTCTACTACAACGAGGCCAGCGGCGGAAGGTACGTCCCACGCGCCGTCCTCATGGATCTTGAGCCCGGAACCATGGACTCCGTCAGATCCGGCCCCTTCGGCCACATCTTCAGGCCCGACAACTTCGTCTTCGGCCAGTCCGGCGCCGGCAACAACTGGGCCAAGGGTCATTACACCGAAGGTGCTGAGCTTATCGACTCCGTCCTCGATGTTGTCAGGAAGGAAGCTGAGAATTGCGATTGCTTGCAGGGTATTCATGATTTCTTCTTGTTTTTCGTTAGTCTGTTTGATGAATTTTGTCTTCGATCTGATCATTTATTTTATATTTGGGTGTTGATGGGTTAACTTGTTTAATGGCAGATTCATTCCTTGATTTTATATTGCTACTCAAGAATGTTCTTGGGAATTGTTTTGATTGTGAAATTATTTAATGTCAGAGATGATTTGTCTTGTCAGATCAGATACTCCATTCATTAACCAACTATTGTTTTAGGTTAGGTGAATGAATGTTTCCAATCCTTTGTTAGAGCTGTGGGATTGTTTTTTTGAGTTCTCATGCAGCTTTTGTTGGGGAATTAGCAAGTGGTGCTGATTATCTGGTGTCCGAGACCATGTTCGTTCTTGTTGTTCTTAAAATTTAATTTTTTTTCCACTTCTATTTTCGTTTGCCCTGTAATCACTGTTTGTTTAATTGTTTGGTTATTTCAGTTGTGGGTTTTTGGCCTTTTAATTTCCTTTTGGTTGTTGCATAATGCTATAGTGTTTAATATAATGGTTACCTTATGATATGTTGCTCTAGCTTTTAGGTGTAATTGAATTTTCAGGGCTGTTGGAGTAACTAGCTGGAATTTGATTGCCCAGCACTCAATTATATCCTGTTTCTTGGCTGGCCATTGAATTCCACATTTTTATCGTAATTGGGATCCGTAATTGGGATCCATAGAGTTTACACGTCAATTTATTTGCTATTTTGTACAGGATTTCAAGTTTGCCATTCTTTGGGAGGAGGCACTGGCTCGGGTATGGGGACACTTCTTATATCCAAAATCAGAGAGGAGTACCCAGATCGCATGATGTTGACGTTTTCTGTGTTCCCTTCCCCCAAAGTATCTGATACTGTTGTTGAGCCATACAATGCCACTCTCTCTGTCCATCAGCTTGTTGAGAATGCTGATGAATGTATGGTGTTGGATAACGAGGCTCTTTATGATATATGCTTCCGTACTCTTAAGCTTGCCACCCCCACATGTAAGTGCACATTGCTATCTCTACATGTTAAATTTCTTGAAAGAGAGTATCTTTTTTACTCTTCTCTTTCAGCAAGATAATTTATAAGAATTGGACTGTTATAGCTCAATGTGTTGTATCGTGTAATCCACGGTAAATGGAGCTTCTGAAAACAAGGGAGAAAAGGGTGTATGGTTCACCTTGCAATTTGGCATTTTATGGGCATCATGTTTGTTGTTGTTTTTGTCTTATGCTTTTGTTCGTAATAAGTTGGCCATTATTATTCTTGGTTGCTCTCATGCTTATACCATTGGTAGGTACATACCTGGTGGTCTGCATGTCCCCCTCATTGTTGGTAGTTTGGACCAAAATCATCTACCATGGGTTAGGTCACAAGTCTTTGTCTCCCTTTTTTAGAAAAGAGGCATTATGGAACAAAGTTTAAAAAGGCTGAATCAAGAATTGAGGCGACAGACGTAAGACCAATAAATTCTTATAATATGATAAAAAAAAATTATATATTAAAAAAATAGAAAGAAAAATAAACAAAAAATAGAAGTCATCAATAAATTATCAAAAATTAAATAGCAATTATAAATTAATAAAAAAATCTAAAAAAATAGCAAAATAAAAACTAAAAATAAAAAAAGTCATTTAAGAATCAGCAAAACTTAAAGTAGATGAAGAGAGATGAGAGGGAGGGTGAAGCGTGGTTGGCTAGAAAATGAGTTGTCGGATGGAGGTTGAAGGAAGAGCTGCTGCCGATTTCTCTTCTAATTTATGTTTTAGTTTTGTATTCCTCACTCCTTAGGTTTATTAGGTTAACCTTAGCTTCTTACTAACATAAAAGGCTCAATAACAACATTTAAAAAAATCCAGATATACAAGTTTCGTAAAATGCTAAAATGGGATTTTAAAATTAAAAATTTAGCCTACAATCTCAGGTGTAAGCCTCGGTACGCAGATATTTTCGACCGCCTCATCTTGAGGCGAGCCTCAACGCGTAAGCCTCAATAGCCTTTTTAAACTATATTATGGAATTATAGATCGATGAGCATTTAATAAACAATCCAACATACTTGCACGAACAATTAATGACCATGCATTTAACTCTTTTTTCCTTTCTCAGCTCAAGTTCTTATATATATATGATAAATTGAAGGATACTGATCTGATATATATTTGCCTTGCCTTGTTGAAGTTGGTGATTTGAACCATCTTATCTCTGCTACAATGAGTGGCGTCACTTGTTGCCTTCGGTTCCCCGGACAGCTGAACTCTGACCTTAGAAAGCTTGCTGTAAATTTGATCCCATTCCCGCGGCTCCACTTTTTCATGGTGGGCTTTGCACCGTTGACATCAAGAGGGTCCCAGCAGTATCGTTCCTTGACGGTGCCTGAACTGACACAGCAGATGTGGGATGCCAAGAACATGATGTGTGCAGCCGATCCCCGTCATGGCCGGTACTTGACTGCCTCAGCAATGTTCAGGGGAAAGATGAGCACCAAAGAGGTAGATGAGCAAATGATCAACGTGCAGAACAAGAACTCATCCTACTTTGTCGAGTGGATTCCCAATAACGTGAAGTCTAGTGTATGTGACATTCCTCCAAAGGGTCTGAAGATGGCATCGACGTTTATTGGGAACTCGACTTCAATCCAAGAGATGTTCAGGCGGGTGAGCGAACAGTTCACAGCAATGTTTAGGCGAAAGGCTTTCTTGCACTGGTACACCGGTGAAGGAATGGATGAGATGGAGTTCACCGAGGCCGAGAGCAACATGAACGATCTGGTGGCCGAGTACCAGCAATACCAAGACGCCACCGCCGACGACGAGGAGTACGAGGAGGAGGAAGAAGAGGAGATTGGTGCTTGAGTAATGTGTCTGTAGCTCTTCAGTTGTTGGTTGGTTTTATTTGTGAATAATTGATTATATGTTTGCTTCTTCTTGTCTTGGAGTCAGCTAGAATTTGGCAAAGTTCGGTGTAAGAATCTGAGTCCTTCATGTCTGTTGGACTTTTGTGATTGTCTTGTGTTTATACGATGTAATATTTTAGATTAATGCTTCTACATATAGATATAGGAACATAGGGAAATACCAAATCAAGTTATTATTATTATCAGTTACATACATAAGAATTTAAGCTGAAAATGGAAACTTTAAAATTGCAACCTGATCAAACACATTAGAAATAGGAAATGTATTGTTCTTGAGGCTCGAATCCTGACCAATAAGCCACAAGTGTAACAAAGTGTCATTATCCTTTCAAACAATTATATTTGGAGAGAATGACACTTCAGTATTAATCAATTTCACTATAGCATACACAACTTTAACTTGTACGGTGCCCTATCTATTAATGTTTTCAACTTTACTAAACTCCGTTAAAATTTTACTTAAAAATATTACGAGGGTGTAGTGTGGATCTGATACTGATTTTTGCGGATGAGTGTTCAATTGGTAAATTATTGGCCATTGTGGGTAAATTAGGGTGCAAACTGTAAACTACTGGTCATGAATGTAAATGACAAATAATACTATGGTAAATTGAATAAGTGAAATAAAAGAATTGTATCGAATATGTTTAGAAGACCGAGATTGTAGATTGTGTGAAAGAACATTCAAGTCCAGTTGATCGTTGTTTTCTTAAGACAATATTACTCCCTCTGTGACACTTGAAGAGTTATCGAGCAATTGCGTCCCAAGATAAAACAGACTTGCACCACTAACGAGTGCTTCAAATAGTGGAGAATGGAAAACTAAAGATTGATATATATTTAAGAAATGAAGGGAAGATGTTAAGAAGAAGATGAAGTATAAGATTTGGAAAGGTTGCGACTCTTAGACTAGAAGGTGCTTCCTTTGTAGCCAAAATGCACCAGTAATGTTCATCTATCATATGTATTCATTTTATTCAGAAGTTGAATCAACATAAGCAAGGTTCATGATGCACATGCAAATGCATTTATTTTGAATAAAAAGAGTACCAAACCAAATCTCTATTGTGTAGCTAAGAAATGCCGCCTCATGACCTTCTATTGTAAGGAGATTTCCCTATTTCAGTTGGACGTACTAAATCATGATCATAAAATGGATTCGTCTGCTCAGAGCACAAGATATGATTTTCTAGATCTTTTCCTTTATTTTAGCTAGAGTTGTATTTCGGTCTCCTTTGTAAAGTAGTATGACTAGGGGTGTAGGGAATTGCATTTCTTAACTCTTGGAGAGCAAGAAGTCTCGACACTAGTTCAAACCGGCCAAACGTGGTCGCTAGAGGATTCTCCCGAAAAAATAAAAAGGACCGATCGTATCATCGCCGTAGAGGGCCGACCGGTTCCCGGTCATTAAACAATTGTTTGTTAGAGTTATGCCCCAGTCCAATATAAAAGTGATCTACAGATGTAATGTTTTATCATCTTTCCGAATAAATAAATCGGCATATATTACTAATTTGTTGTAGTAATATATCGAATGTAATTTGATCTATGTCATTATGTGTGTAACCACTAATAGTAGAACTATAGATCAGAAAGAATTACATTTGATGAGTCCCTGATCAGCTAAGCTTCTTTATGAAGCGATCAGTATGAGACTAACTCCTTGTGATCATGCTCTACTGATCATGGCAAAGTGCGTGCCGGAGTTATATCATAGATACCATCAGGTCGATGATATCGGACAACCCGATTGTGAGTATGCTGCATAGATCCAGTCATGAGATACTCACATATCGTAGCTTGTCATTATATCCTAAGACCAAGGAGTCTTTGTGTACACTATGTAACGAATACCTAAGTTTAACCTAGTCTAACGTTATTTGTAAAAGGGTAACTATAACGGCTTCGATTGGCTTTGATATTGATTGCAATAGTGAACTCGAAAGGCGTCTGAGGGATTTATCACTCATACTTCGGTATGAGAAAGATATCCGTTTAGGTCACTTGATGAGTATGACTGAAGAAAGAGCACGGCCGTGCAGGTGATACCTTAGTATCAGTTTTCAGTCATTTCAGATATCAAGAAACAGTGATTGATAAATTAGGATGACCATTCTATGCCTATTGATCAATCTGGATATCGGTTTGATAAAAGGACAGTGACATGTACGATAACAGGTTAAGTCGAATAATCGATAATCACAAACATTGGATAATCATAATGTCTTGCTAGAGGCCACTTATGATGGAAAGGGTAAAATAGTAATTTTACCAGTCTGCCAATTGTTCGTGAGCCTAGAGGGTCACACGCATTAAGCACGATACATGACAAATAATTATGGATGAGAATTGAGAACGATTCGGTAGTTTTCTGGCCTAAGGTTTTAACCAGACGGTTGAAGAAATCAATTCGAGAAAATTGAACCGTTTTGTCTAAACCGAAATTATAACTCAAGTTAATGGGTTTAATTTGGGTTCTAGCTAAACGGGCTTGAAGCCCATTTAGGGATTCAAATGATGAATAGGGAAGATGTGCAAATAGGAGTTTAAGAAGGGTAGATATGCAATTATTAATTTAAAATTCAATTTTATTTCAAATTAAAAATTCCAAAATATCTCCCATAATTTTCTCCAACTATTGGTGACCACTTCCCTCTTCTTCCTCCTCCCTTTGGGCTGAATTCTCTCTCTCTCTTTTCATCCTCCATTGTTGTCAAGCTTCTCTCAAAATTCATAGCAAAATTATTGAGTGAAAACATCTTCGGTTGTGGTGCTTATGTGGACTTGATAGAGAAACACTATACTTGTGTTTTCATCGATTAAAAGAGGTAACTTTCAAATTTATATTTATATATATAACATGTTGAAATTGCATTAAGATCTAAGCATGTTTCGATCACCACGGTTAAATAACGTCCGTTGCATGATATTCATCGATTGGAACCCGTGGTGATTTCTTTCATTGTTCTCTCTCTCTCTCTCTCTCTTTATTTTTTTGCTCATTCGTTTTTGTTTCTTCAACGTGCAAACTCTTCGCTCACTCTAATAGGCTTGTTTCACTGACAAAAAACTAATTCGGGAGACCGAATCTGACAGACAAGACTCACATAACCGTCGCTCAGACCTTGAAATCTTCAACAAGATCTTTCAGGTCGTGACACAAGGCTATGTTGATTGTGTACTCAATTATTCTATTAAAATATAATTAATATGCAAGCCACTTGAGCTGGGTCCAGTGGTTTCCCTGCTCCCCGTCTAGCTTCATATCAGAGTTCGAAACTAATCATGGTATTTGAGTTGGGTGAGTTTAAGGGTAGATTGAAAAAAATAATGTGTTATTCAAAAAATAAAATATAATTAACATGTAAGAAACAATCATGTACAAACCTGAACAAGTGTCCAAATTGTTCAAACAGGTGGAATGTTTGTGCATAATAGTGAAATGTTTGTGTTACTACATTTAGTATTGTCATATTTTTTAGCGCAAGGTCAAGATGCCAGCCAACATGTTACAACACAATTGGCGTGACATAATACTCGCAGTATTAGGAAAGACATCAAAGACTTCCTGTTTTATTCACAGAAGCTGTGCGCGCAAAGTCACAAATGATTTAGGCAAGGTCTAGATGGAAGAAAGACACGTCAGCAAGATTTAATAAAAGTGGGAACGTCAACATGTCACTTGCCAGAAACGCAAGGCGGCAAAAGATTTCCTAATCGAAATAGGAATCCGATTAGGCAATAAGAGTTGCTATAAAAGCATGTGCTACCCCTTTAGCAACTCAGTCCTTTCTCTGTGCTAAATTCTCATAACTCTTAACCGTGTACGACTAGCGGATGGAGAGGCTGATCAATTTAGAGAGGACATTGTCGATCACATACATTAACTTGAGGAGATTTGAGTGTTTGTGATTTGTGGGTATTTGTTCGTGATTGAAGACTCACGAAGAAATTGTCGAAGACAACAATACCGAGCATAGGCTTGCTCGAAGGGTGGAATTGAGGGAATATCAAAGACAGGGGGAAAACTTGGTCGAGGTGGTTCACGGTGAGATTTATAGAAGCTTAGGACAATAGCTTGTGTGATAGCTAGTTGATGCTTGAAGTTGTACTATTAACTACCGAATAGTGAAAACCTTTTCACTGGTAGAGTGTCTCCAGACGTAGGTACGGAGTCACCGAACTGGGTAAACATATTTTGTGTCTTATGTTTACTGCTTTAGTATTTCCTGTCGTTTACTTGTGCTTAAGACAAGTTGTCAAAACAATTGTTACGACATTGTGTTCGACATCTTGTCCGTGCTTCTATTGGTATCAGAAGAGGCACCTTGACTCTTAGGTGATATCCTACAAAGATTATGTGTAGCTAAGATGGACTCAAAGGAAGGAGGATCAATCAATCCACCACCAGTGCTCAATTGAACCAACTATAGTTATTGGAAAGCACGAATTTGTGCTTTCATGAAATCCATCGACAACAAAATCTGGAAGGTTGTTATCAATGGTTGGGAGGAACCTCAGTATGCTGATGCTCAAGAAAATCTAACTAGTCCTAAACCCGAGAAAGACTGGAGTATCGAAGAAGATTAAGTATCCCTAGGTAACTCTAAAGCACTCAATGTTATATTTAATGAAGTTAACAAGAATGTATTTAGGCTCATCAACACATGTACAAGTGCCAAAATAGCTTGGGATGATTTTGCCACTGCCTATGAGGGAACCTCCAAAGTTCGAGAGCAAAAACTACAATATCTCACCACAAACTTTGAAGCTCCCTCTATGAATGAGGACGAGACCAAAGCCGAGTTCAATGTATGAATCAGGGATTTAGCCAATGAGTTCTACTCACTTGGTAAACCAATGAAAGACAAGGATCTAGTCAGAAAAACCCTAAGAGCCCTAAGTTCTAGATTCAAGATGAAAATCACTGCCATAGAAGAATGTCACGATCTATAAATCCTGAAATTTGATGAATTCATGGGATCCCTCATGACCTACGAGCTCTCCCTTCCAAGCATAGAGAAAAAGTATAAAGGCGTAGCGTTCAAAAGCTCAAATCATGCTCAGTAGGAACAAGTACTCTCAGACTCTGACATCGATATTGATGACACTATTGCTATGCTCACCAAGAACTATAATCGAGTCATGAAAAGATTCAACCAGATGGCGGGAAAGAATGCCACACGAGATGTTAGAGAAAAACATTAGGAAAGGTTTCAAAAGGCTGAGAATAAAGAAGGCAGACGAGGAGAAAAAGAAGTAAAGGAAAAAGGGGTACAATGCTTCGAATGCAAAGGCTATACTACATCTTTTTTCAGATGAAGAAGAATGAGACAGTGACACATAACTGACAAGTAACTATGTAGCATTCACTGCCTCTACATCCACTGAACCCTTGAAGAAACTCGCCTTAGATGATGAGTTATCAGATGAGACTCTCAACAATGCGTACAATGAGTGGTATGTCAAGTGTCTTGAAGACTCTCAAGTCATTGAGAAACAAAACACACTTATTCTCTCGATCAATGAAGACAAGACAAGACTTCTTGAAACCATCATTGAACTAAAAAGGAAATCGCTCATCTGAAGGGGGGACTAGAGCTCATGACCAAATCCATCAAGATGATGAACCCGAGCACTGACACCTTGGACCAAATCTTATCTATTGGGAAGTCAGCAAACAACTTGAAAGGACTTGGTTACTCTAAAGGAGCTTCAACATCACATACTTCCTTTGTTCCTCAAAGAACTGCCAACAACATGTCTCAACAGATGTCACAGACATCTGGTAGTACCGACCATAGAAGGAACACCACCATGACAGCTCAAAGAAAAGAAAACATAATTGACATGCCATCACTGTGGACAAAGAGGTCACATTTGACCATTTTGTTATCATCTCTATGAAAGAGCTCCACCAAACGCAGGACAGCCAAAGTTCAAATATGGAGGAAGAAAAAGGTACATCACCAACCCAAACTACTAAAAAAATGGCGGGTGAAGGAAGTACATTATATGGCTAATATTGCTTACTGGTAATACCTCGTACCTTTTTACCTTGACACCATGCCCAAATTGTTTTGTCACCTTTGGAGATGGGGTAAAAGTCAAAGTGTTAAGAAAAGGGAAACTCAACCTTCCCGACTCACCCTGTCTTAAGGAAGTTTTACTAGTAGAAGGACTTACTGCCAACCTGATAAGCATCAGTCAACTCTGTGATCTAGACCTCGAGGATAAATTTACCCGTTACAAGTGTGCAGTAGTGAGCACTCAACTAAAGGAACTCATGACTAGACTCAGGTCACAAGCCAACTGCTATCTATTATCTCCAAAATTGCTCCCCTATCTACTAAATGCCTTATATCCCAATCACAAGAAACCAAACTCTGGCACCAAAAGCTCGGACACATAAATCTAAGGAGAATGCAGAAAATTCTATCTGAAAAAGTTATAGCTGGAGTTTCAGATCTGAAGATCATTGAAGGAAAAATCTGCGGAGAATGTTAGATAGGAAAACAATTCAAAACGTCACACAAGAAGGTGCAACATCTTACCACCTCTCGGGTCCTAGAACTTTTACACGTAGATCTTATGGGACCCATGCAAGTAGAGAATCTTAGAGGAAAGAAATATATATTTGTGTGTGGACGACTTCTCAAGGTACACTTGGATTGAATTTATTCATGAAAAGTTATATACATTCTCAGTTTTTGAATCCCTTTGTCGAAAAGTTGAAAGGGAGAAAGAAGAAACCATTGGCAAAATAGTGAGACTCAGGAGTGATCATGGACGAGAATTTGAAAACACAACCTTTGCAAATTTCTGTGATGCTGAAGGGATAACTCATGAATTCTTTGCTCCCATTACACCTCAACAGGACGGGATTGTAGAAAAGAAGAACCGAACTCTTCAACTGATGGCTAGAGTCATGATGTTAGCCAAAGACATCCGTACACACTTTTGGGCAGAGGCACTCAACACGGCTTGTCATATTCATAATAGAGTCACCCTTCGACCAGGTACTTCGGTCACATTTTATGAAATATGGAGGGGGAGAAAGCCTAATGTCAAATACTTCCATATCTTTGGTTCGGTATGCTATATTCTAGCTGATAGGGAACCTCGACAAAATCTAGACCCCAAAAGTGATGAAGGAATTCTTCTTTGATACTCTGGAAACAGTCGCGCTTTTCGGGTGTTCAACAAACGAACCAGGACCATGATGGAGTCTATAAACGTGGTTGTTGATGATAGCCCTGAACAACCTAACGATGACGAGGAAGTAATCACAAGTACTCCATATGTCAGACCACATGTCAGTGACGAAACTCATGACCTAGAACCTGAAGATGAAAGTAACTTCGTTGTTGACAAAGAAGACCCATCCATGACAGAACAGAGAATTCCATCCAGAAAATTTAGAAGAATCACCCGATCCAGGGTATAATTAGTGATGTCAATAAAGGTGTGTGTACTCAACAAAAGGCTCCGGTGAACTACATGGAGATGTTAGGTAACATCTATTTTGTTTCAAAGATCAAACCTAAGAATGTGCAAGAAGTCATCAACGATGAATACTAGGTATGTGCCATGCAAGAAGAATTGGTTCAATTCGAAAGAAACGTTGTATGAGAGTTAGTCCCCAAACCAAACAATGTAAATGTCATTGGGACAAAGTGGATCTTCAAGAACAAGTCTGATGAGCAAGGAAATATCACTCAAAATAAATCTAGAATTGTAGCACAAGGATACACACAAGTAGAAGGAGTGGATTTCGACGAGACGTTTGCCCCTGTTGCCAGAATTGAGGCTATCAAACTTCTCCTTGGTATTTCATGTCATCTACAAATCAAACTCTACCAGATGGATGTGAAGAGTGCATTTCTGAATGGATATCTAAACGAAGAGTTTTATGTTGCTCAACTAAAGGGGTTTGAAGATCACAACTCTCCACATCATGTCTACAGGCTTAAGCAAGCCCTCTACGGACTCAAGAAAGCAACTCGAGTCTGGTATGAACGTCTAACTCAATTTCTAGTTCAAAATAGCTATACTCGAGAGGGAGCTGACAAGACTCTATTTGTAAAAAGGAAGGAAGCAACATCATGATTGCTCAAATATATGTCGATGACATTGTGTTTGGAGGAATTTCAGACAAGATGGTGGAACGTTTCGTCCAACTTATGCAGTTTGAATTCGAGATGAGTATGGTTGGTGAGCTAACCTACTTTCTAGGTTTCCAGATCAAAGAGATGGATAATGGCATCTTTATCTCCCAAAGCAAGTATGCCAAGAACATTATAAAAAAGTTTGGTTTGGAAAAAGATTCACACATGAGAACTCCGATTGCTACTCATACAAAATTCACCAAGGATGATCAAGGTGCGCCTGTAGATCTAAGTCTCTATCGAAGCATTATTAGAAGCCTATTATACCTAACAACAAGTCGACCTGACATTGCCTTTTTGGTGGGAATTTGTGCTCGCTACTAAGCAAATCCAAAGACAAGCCACCTAGCTCAAGTCAAACAAATTATAAGGTACATATCAGGAACAACTGAGTTAGGACTACTATACTCTTTTGACACAACATCTACACTTATCGGGTATTGCGATGCTGACTGGGTAGGAAGCACTCCCTATCTAAAAAGCCCCTCAGGAGGATGCTTCTATCTTGGGAATAATCTTGTCTCTTGGTTCAACAATAAACAAAATTGTATAGACCTATCCACTGCGGAGTCTGAGTATATTACTGCTGGAAGTAGCTGCACTCAACTCTTATGAATGAAGCAGATGCTTGTAGAGTATGGTGTCAAGCAAGATGTCATGACATTGTTCTTTGAAAACATCAGTGCCATCAACATAGAAAAACTAAGCACAATGACATCGGGCATCACTTCATCCGAGAACTTGTGGTAGACAAGAAGATCAAGCTTGAGTACCTCCCAACGTAAAAAAAAAACTTGCAGGCATCTTCACTAGAGTTTTGGATGCAAATCGGTTTGAAAGTCTAAAATCTCTTGGACTTTGTTTCCTTGAGTAAAGACCCATCAAAAGGGAGAAAGCTTTTGCTGATTTGTATTTCTCCCTCTCTAAAAGGACAATTAGGGTTCACAAAATCAAATTCGGGCCCAATTATCCAAGCCCGTTTAAGCTTGTTTCCAAAATTAAAGAATTATCAAAAGTGAAACAAAAGTTTTTTTTATCTAATAAGGCTGCACCGATCCCCTGTTTCTCGGCCTCTAGATCTCACCACTTTCCCAAACATTTAGGGTTTCTGAAATTCTGAATCGTAGCCGAGTCAGGAAGTCGAACACAAAGTCTGTAACTTGTGTATCGACTTCTTGTGGAAACAATAAGCACAGTAATAGACAGATAATAATCACGACACCAGAGATGATTACCCAGTTCGGTGACTCCGCACCTACGTCTGGGGGCACTTTGCCAGTGGAAAGGTTTTTCACTATCAGGTAGTCAATAGTACAACTTCAAGCCCAACTAGCTATCACACAAGCTATTGTCCTAAGCTACTATAGATCTCACCGTGAATTACCTCGACCAGGAGCCTCTCCCCCTGTCTTTGAGATTCCCTCAATTCCACCCTTCGAGCAAGTCCATGCTCAGTGTCGTTGTCTTCTTGGACGGAGTTGTGAATCTTCAATCACAAACAAACACCCTAACCGACCCAAACACTTAGTCTTCACGACTCAAGGTTTGATCGGAGCAAAGATTCGTTCTAATGAATCTTACTCAGCCTCTCAACACGCCGATGGTGCACGGTTAAGAGCTCTGAGAAATCTTGCAGGTGTTAGAACAAGAACGGATGACTGCTAATGGGAAGCCAAGGGCTTTTTATAGCAGCTCATATTCCTAATCCTTCCTGGATTCGGAACAGGAAAGTCAGGCAAGTTGTTGCCGCCTTCCACGACAGCTGGAAGTCGTCTTGCCTGTTCTGACTTCCTGATGAAATCAGGCAAGTCTAGTTGCCGCCTTAGTCGCCTTTTTCGCCGACGTCACTCTCTTGCGCTCCAAGTCTTCGTGCCGCCTTTTTTCTTTCGCTCCAAGCTTCGTTGAAATAGGAAAGCTTCAGACTTTCCTAATCTGCGGCTTGTAACAAGCTGCTCCACATGTCATTCAACATGTTACTCGACTTCTTACTTTTGCGCTAAAAAATCATGCCAACTATTAAACGTAGCAACAATCTCCACCTTTGGCAATTTTTTAGGCAAACACCTTTTTGTAAGCCCGTCGTCATCTTGTGGTAGTTACACACAGAAAGTGACTTATCTTGTGGCAGTTACGCACAACAAGTGATGTGATTTCTTTACTCCAAGCAGGCTCATCGTCGTCACCTTGAGGCAGTTACGCACACAGCAAGTTTCGTGACTTCCGATGCGACTTTTTGTGCGGCTTCTAGTTTATCTTCTGGAGCAGCTTCTGGAGCTTAACTTCTCGAGTGGCGACCTTTATGTACATCTTTTCGGCGCGCGACTTCTGACGTAACTTCTGGCGTACATCTTTCGGCGCGACTTCTAGCGTCGTCACATTTATCTCCCCCTGTTTGTCGAAAAATATTGCCAAAGGCAATCTAATATCCTAGATTTGTCTAAACAGCAGGGTAAAAGAGAAATAGCTCACACCATGAGCAAATAAACGGCTCAAACATGAGCACAAACCCAACTCAATCAAGAGCAAATATCCCAAAAATAAACAGTCATAATGTGCGGAAACTAACTCGGACAAACCCCGAGGATTTAAAAGTGTGTGTGGGACAGAGTTATCATAGCAAATTTCAGAAAATTACTAAAACGACGTGGAGTCGTTATCTTCTTCTTCAGCAGGAACATCAGCAGTAGCAGTAGATCAGAGGTCTTCCAGAAGGACTTCACAAGCGACTTTGCGAGTTGAGAGCGTGGCAATTGACTTCTCCAGATCAACAATCACTTCCACCAATTCTTCCTCCATCCTAGCGCCAATTGGTCCTGAGGGATGAGAGCTTGATCCAGCTCCTGGACTTTTGGCCGTAGGAAGTCCAAGGTCCTTCAACTGCTGCCCTTCAAAGTTCTTGAGATTGATGGCTAGAGGCAGTGGCTTTTTACCCGGAATATCCGATTCTCGAACAATGTTAGGACATTGTTGGAGAAGGATGCTGGCGATTAGCGAAGGGAACCCGATTGGAAGTTTGATTGCACATGATTTGGCGTGCTTTACTAGATGGTCAATAATATAAGCGCCAAAGTCAATAGGAGACAGCGTACCTATCTGGTAAATGAGTTTTGCCAGCTCGGTTTTGATGCTTGATCCATGCGTAGAGGGTGCCCAGTTAGCCAGACCGATGCGGTAGAGAATAGAATATTTGGCTGTGAGCTCGGTCGCTGCAATGGTGTCCTTGACTGGCCATCCCTTCTTACGTCCTCCGGTTATTTCGACCGCAACTTTGTCCAGGTGTGGAACTTCCGGAGTGACTTCTGGATCATCTCTGCCAAGGTATGTGTTGATGGTTGAGGCAGAGACTTCAAAGCATTCTCCCCGGACAAACACCTTTCGGTATTCAGCATCTTCAGGGTCATCGAACTCGCTTGATAGGTTGATGATAAACTCTTTGACCAAAGTTGGGTAGAATGGCCCAATATTGATGACCGTGTTGGTCATGCCAGCTCTACGGATAAGCTCTACAATCGCATTTATCCCTTGTGCTTTTGTGGAGAGTTCTCTTTCAGGATAGATCTTCTGTTGATAGACATACTGCCACTTAACGGCATTGTCTACAGAGTGGAAAGAGACGTTGTCTGTGGGTGCCTTCGGTACATACTTGGGAAGCTTCTGCCCTCCTAATGTTTTCTTCACCTGTGGTAGCACAATTAGGGTGTCTTCTTCTTCAGATTCTTTTTCTTCAGGGACAGGGGTTGCTGCTGTGGTTACTGACTTCTTTCTTGACTTCTTCGGCTGTTTGGACGCCGAAGCTTCTCCTTTTTTCTGCTGCTTTCCTTTTTGGGGTTAATCTTCTCTACACTTGAGTTTCTTCTTCTTTATCAACCAACCTTCGTGTTGGTAACTTCCTTCTCTCAGCCCTCTTGGGCACAGCTTCTTCCTTTTCCATGTTTTCAATATCGACACTTTCTTTGGCAGGTCCCTCTAGAAGTTGAGTGACTTCTGGAATGGCTTCAGGATTTTCATCACGACCTGACTCACTGTTTGGGGCGACATGGGAACTTTCTTCCTCTTGCAAGTCCTCGTCTAGAGGGGACTTCTCTGGTGTGTGTGTCGATTTAGAGAGGCTAGGTTGGTCCTCGGTGCTAGTGCCGTGGACTTTAGGATCAGGGGTTTCAAATCCCTCTACAGGCAGGCTTTCTTTAGAGAGGATAGTAGTTTTACCTCGTGTTGGAGTCGAGAGAGGAGCGTCTTCTTCAATGTTTGCAGAAGCGGCTAGAGCGTCGTCCTTCTCAGAGACGGGCGAGCTTGTTACTTCCTGAGGAGCTGACGAAGTTTCCCCTAATCGTCTTCCTCCTCGGATCCTTACTCTATGCTTGGTTCTAGTTGGTTTGGAGGCAGATAATTTCTTGGCTATGGCTTTTGCCCTCATCTTTGCTCGAAGTGCTTTTGAAGCAGATGGCATTCTGCCGCTGCGAGTACCAACCATTTAGCTAGGATTTCTTCTTTGTGAGAAGAAAGTAGATTTTTGCAGAATTTTTGATCTGAGAAACCCTAGTGTTTTCCAAAATAGTGGAGAAGGTGCAGAGTCTGTGGAAGTTGAACAAAATGATTTCTGATAGGTGGATAGTCAGATCGTAATCATTCAAAATTCAAAAAGACTAACGGGCTTCTGATGTAACGATTTGGGCCCGGCTTGATTTTGTGGACCATGTTTGGTCCTGGTCGAGAGGAAGAGTAAAATCAACCAAAAGCTCTTCCTCTTCTTGCTTGACTTCTGACTATTCTAGACAGCAAAGTCCGAGGGTTGACCTCAGACTTTCAAACCTTTTGGCATCCAACGCCTTTGTAAATATGTCTGCGACTTGTTTCTCGGTGGGTAGGTATTCGAGCTTTATTTTCTTGTCTTCCACAAGTTCTCGAATAAAGTGGTGCCTGATGTCAATATGCTTTGTCTTGCTATGCTGCACTAGGTTCTTCGAGATGTTGATTGCACTGATGTTGTCACAGAACAAAGTCATGACTTCTTGCTTGACTCCATATTCTGCCAACATTTGTTTCATCCACAGAAGTTGAGTACAGCTACTTCCAGCTGCAATATATTCGGACTCAGCAGTAGACAAAGCAATACAATTTTGCTTTTTGCTGAACCATGATACAAGGTTGTTCCCCAGGTAGAAACAACCTCCAGAAGTGCTTCTTCGATCTGGTGTGCTTCCCGCCCAGTCAGCATCACAATATCCAACCAGAGTAGGAGAGGTATCAAAGGAATATAGTAATCCCAATTCAGAGGTTCCCGAGATGTACCTTATGATCCTCTTTGCATGAGCCAAGTGACTGACTTTTGGATTGGCTTGATATCTAGCATAGACTCCTACAGAGTAAGCAATGTCGGGTCGACTTGCTGTCAAGTAGAGGAGACTTCCTATTATGCTTCGATAAAGACTTTGATCAACTGGTTCTCCCATCTCGTCCTTTGTGCACTTGTCATGTGTGGCAATAGGAGTCCTCTTGTGCGAAGCCTTTTCTAACCCGAACTTCTTGACAATGTTCTTTGCGTATTTGCTCTGGGAGATAAATATTCCATCTGACATCTGATTGATCTGGAAGCCTAGGAAATATGTGAGCTCTCCGACCATACTCATCTCAAATTCAGACTGCATGTGCTGAACGAAGCGTTTCACCATCTTGTCTGACTTCCCTCCAAATACAATGTCGTCGACATATATTTGAGCAATCATGATGTCCTTTCCTTCCTTCTTCACAAACAGAGTTTTATGTACTCCCCCTCGAATATAGCCATTCTGTACAAGGAATTGGGTAAGACGTTCATACCATGCTCGTGGAGCTTGTTTGAGACCGTAGAGAGCTTTCTTTAGCTTGTAGACATGGTGTAGAGAGTCATGGTCTTCAAATCCCTTTGGTTGGGCTACATAGACTTCTTCGTTCAGATTTCCATTGAGAAAGACACTCTTTACATCCATCTGATAGAGTTTGAAGCGCAGATGACATGCGATGCCGAGAAGAAGTCGTATGGCTTCCAGTCTGGCTACTGGAGCAAAGGTTTCTTCAAAGTCGACTCCTTCGACTTGTGTGTACCCTTGAGCCACTAGTCTCGCTTTGTTTCGAGTGATGTTCCCTTGCTCGTCAGACTTGTTTTTGAATATCCATTTTGTCCCGATGACATTGACATTGTCTGGTTTGGGTACAAGTTCCAAGACTTCATTCCTTGCAAACTGAACCAATTCTTCTTGCATCGCGCAGACCCAGTATTCATCATTGATGGCCTCTTGTATATTCTTTGGCTCAATTTTGGAAATAAAGCACATGTTACCTATCAGTTCTCGGTGGTCAAGAGATGCCTTTTGTCGAGTTCGAACTCCTTCATTAATATCTCCAATCACATCCTGGGGTGGATGATACTTCTGAATTCTTCTTGACGGAGCTTTTTGCCTTGTAGGAGTTGCCTCTTCATCTGGGATGATTTGGCTTTCGTCTTCAGACTCTTTGTTGCGCTCATCGTCCTTGACCTCTGGTCTGACTTCTCCTCTGACTTCTGGTCTGACTTCTCCGAGATTTAGGACTTCTTCGTCCTCGTCACTGGATTGCTCGTTGCTGTCATCGATCACGACATTGATGGATTCCATGATAGTCCGGGTGCGTTTGTTGTATACACGAAAAGCCCGACTATTGCTGGAGTATCCGAGGAAGATGCCTTCTTCGCTTTTAGGATCCAATTTGCGTCGTGGTTCCGTATCTGCGAGTATGTAGCAGACTGATCCAAACACATGGAAGTATTTGACATTCGACTTTCTCCCCCTCCATATTTCATAAAGAGTGAACGAAGTTCCAGGGCAGAGAGTCTTTCTATTATGAATATGGCATGTCGTATTCAGAGCTTCAGCCCAGAAGTGTTGCGGGATGTCTTTGGCTAACATCATGACTCTTGCCATCTCTTGAAGAGTGCGATTCTTTCTCTCAACGATTCCGTTTTTCTGAGGAGTGATGGGAGCAGAAAATTCGTGGGCAATTCCTTCAGCATCACAAAAGTTTGCGAAGCTGATGTTTTCAAACTCCTTTCCATGATCGCTCCGAAGTCGAACGACTTTCCCAATAACTTCTCCCTTTTCTCGTTGAACTCTTCGACATAAGGCTTCAAAGACTGAGAAGGTGTTTGACTTCTCTCGAATAAAGTCTACCCATGTGTACCTCGAGAAGTCATCTACACATACAAATATGTACTTCTTCCCTCCTAGACTTTCTACTTGCATGGGTCCCATAAGGTCAACATGAAGAAGTTCTAGAACACGAGAAGTAGTAAGATGTTGTACCTACTTGTGCGACGTCTTGACTCGTTTCCCAATCTGGCATTCTCCACAGATTTTTCCTTCAATGATCTTGAGGTTGGGAACTCCAATGATAGCCTTTTCAGAGAGAATCTTTTGGATACTCCTCAAATTGATGTGGCCAAGTTTTTGATGCCATAGCTTTGTCTCTTGAGCTTTGGATAAAAGGCACTTGGTTGGCAAGGCACTGACTGTTGGAGACCATAGATAACAATTGTCAAGGGACCTGTGGCCTATCATGACTTCCTTTTGTTGTTCGTCTTTGACCGAGCACTTGTCGCGAGTGAAGTGGACATCCAGATTTAAATCACATATTTGGCTTATGCTGATGAGGTTTGCTGTGAGGCCTTCTACTAGCAGAGCTTCTTTCAGACACGGAGAATTGGGAAGATTGAGTTTTCCTTTCCCGAGCACTCTAGCTTTTACTCCATCTCCAAAATGACGAAGCTATTCGTGCATGGTATTAAAGTGACCAAGAAAGAGCTATTACCCGTCATATGTCGAGAGGATCCACTATCGAAGTACTAATCGTTGCTGGTTGAGGCCTTTAAAGCGGTGTAAGCGATGTTAGCTTGATAGTTGACCTCTTTGACTCGCCATTCCTTCCGAGGTTGGCTTTTCTTGACGGTGGTCCTTTTCTTGACCAAGTTCTTCCCATATAGCTGATAGCAGAAGGGTCGAATATGTCCTCTTCGTCCACAATGATGACAAACCCAGTTGTGTCTTTTGGTCTGGGTTTTTGAAGCAGCCAGAGAAAGAGGCTTTTTGGTTGCCTGGTCAGCCGTGAAGTTAGGTGACTTCTGACGAGACTTCTGGGGGACTGACTTCTGAGGAACGAAGATGGTGTGCGATGATGAGGCTTCTTTCGATTATCCAAGACCTTCCATATTCCTGGCTGGTTTCCCGATTGTCAGGATTTGATCTAGAGTGTCCGTGCTTGGATTCATCATCTTTACTGACTTCGTGACCTGCTCTAACTTGCCTTTCAGTCGAGCAACTTTCTTTTTGAGATCAACAGTTGTCTCGAGAAGTCTTGACTTGTCTTCATTAAGAGTAAGAATGAGAGCGTTCTGTTTTTCGATTACCTGAGAGTCTTCAAGCCACTTGACATACCATTCTTTGTAAGCGTTGTTGAGAGTCTCATCGGATAGCTCATCATCAGAGTCATACTTCTTTGAGCTTTGAGCTGTTTGATCTACTGTGGAGGAAGTGAAAGCCACATAGTTACTTGTATGCTCAAGGTCACTGTCTTCCTCATCTTCATCGTCAGTTAGAGAGGCATTGAATCCCTTCTTCTGTTTCTTCAAGAAGTTGGGACATTCTCTTTGCATGTGTCCATATCCCTCACATTCAAAGCACTAAGCACCTTTGCCTGATCGTTCTCCTCGTCCTCCATCGTTAGCCGTGTTGTCGAGCTTCTGAAACTTGTGCTGTGACTTGTCTCTGACTTCTCGGGTGACTTTTCATCCTGTCATCTGGCCAAATCTTTTCATGACTCTGTTGTAGTTTTTGGCCAGCATGGCGATAGTTTCTTCGATGTCACTATCCGACTCAGAATGTGTTGAGTTCTTCTGATTAGAACTTTTGAAAGCCACACCTTTATGTTTCTTCTCAATAGGAGGTAGGGAGAGCTCGAAAGTCATTAGTGAGCCCATGAGTTCATCAAACTTCAGCGTCTTCAAGTCATGGACTTCTTCGATGGCGGTGATCTTCATCTTGAATCTGGGACTTAGGGCTCTCAGTGTCTTTCTGACCAAGTCCTCATCGGTCATAGGCTTGCCAAGTGAATATGATTCATTGGCCAGATCCTTGATGCGCACATTAAACTCCGCAATAGTCTCGTCGTCATTCATGGTCAGAGCCTCAAAGTTAGTCGTGAGGTACTGTAACTTCTGCTCTTTGACTTTTGAAGTACCCTCGTAGGCAACAGCAAGCGTGTCCCAGGCAATTTTGGCACTCGTGCATGTGTTGATGAGTCGAATTAAAAATAGCATTGAGTGCACGAGAATTACCTAGGGCAGTTTCATCTTCTTCCATGCTCCACTCCTTTTCTGGTTTGATGCTCGTTTTATTTCCATGTGCATCAGCATAGTAAGGTTCCTCCCATCCATTGATGATAGACTTCCAGGTTTTGCTGTCGAGGGACTTCAAGAAAGCACACATTCGTGCTTTCCAATATCCATAGTTTGTTCCGTCGAGTACCGGCGGACGATTGACAGATCCTCCTTCCTTTGAATCCATATTAGCTACTCAGATTTGCAGGAAAATCACCTAAGAAATTAAGGTGCCTCCTCTGATACCAATTGAAATTCTGAATCGTAGCCGAGTCAGGAAGTCGAACACAAAGTCTGTAACTTGTGTATCGACTTCTTGTGGAAACAATAAGCACAGTAATAGACAGATAATAATCACGACACCAGAGATGATTACCCAGTTCGGTGACTCCGCACCTACGTCTGGGGGCACTTTGCCAGTGGAAAGGTTTTTCACTATCAGGTAGTCAATAGTACAACTTCAAGCCCAACTAGCTATCACACAAGCTATTGTCCTAAGCTACTATAGATCTCACCGTGAATTGCCTCGACCAGGAGCCTCTCCCCCTATCTTTGAGATTCCCTCAATTCCACCCTTCGAGCAAGTCCATGCTCGGTGTCGTTGTCTTCTTGGACGGAGTTGTGAATCTTCAATCACAAACAAAAACCCTAACCGACCCAAACACTTAGTCTTCGCGACTCAAGGTTTGATCGGAGCAAATATCCGTTCTAATGAATCTTACTCAGCCTCTCAACACGCCGATAGTGCACGGTTAAGAGCTCTGAGAAATCTTGCAGGTGTTAGAACAAGAACGGATGACTGCTAATGGGAAGCCAAGGGCTTTTTATAGCAGCTCATATTCCTAATACCTCCTGGATTCGGAACAGGAAAGTCATGCAAGTTGTTGCCGCCTTCCACGACAGCTGGAAGTCGTCTTGCCTGTTCTGACTTACTGATGAAATCAGGCAAGTCTAGTTGCCGCCTTAGTTGCCTCTTTTCGCTGACGTGTAACTGCCAGTTGGAAGTCGTTTGACATTGTCGACGTTACTCTCTTGCGCTCCAAGTCTTCGTGCCACCTTTCTTCTTTCGCTCCAAGCTTCGTTGAAATAGGAAAGCTTCAGACTTTCCTAATCTGCGGCTTGTAACAAGTTGCTCCACATGTCATTCAACATGTTACTCGACTTCTTACTTTTGCGCTAAAAAATCATGCCAACTATTAAACGTAGCAACAGTTTCTTATACACATATTTTGCCCTCTTAATGTACCGAAACCAATCCGACCTTCTACTACAACAAAGGAAACATCTAACGATGGAGAAGATCAAGCACTTTGCGAGGAAGATTGCAACCGTAAAGTCGACCTAGAACAAACATGGGGTTAAGATACGTGGAGTCAAACTCACCGAAGAAGGATCAGGGCACTCTCAAATCAAACCCTCCATCCAGAACTCACCTAAAGGTAATCCTAAAGATCCTACTCCATCTATACCTCAGACTTCAACTTCTAAGGAATCTCTACTTGAGACGGAAAAGGGAGAAGATCAAACTGAGGAGCAGAACACTCCGGCATCTCCAATCACTCCAGATGACACCATGGAGTTTATAGATGACGATTTGGCCGAGGAAACCGAGTCTCAAAGTAAGGACAACACTTTTTAGGAAATTTGATGACCAAAAGGAAAGGAAAGAAGGAGGAGGAGGAGACAGAAACAAGGAAAAAGAGAAAAGCTCCGGAAAAGAACGAAGGTGTCCCAACATCTGGAAAGAGTAAGAAGAAAAAGGCCACAGTGCATGTGGATCCAGAAGAAGAGGAAGAGATCAACGAAGAAGAAGACCTGCACACCCAAAGTGCTAGGAAAAATACAGGAAGGCAGAGACTTTTCAAAGATGTCCCCAACGTGCCGATGGACAACGTCTCCTTTCACTTTGTCGAAGGGGCCAACAAGTGGAAGTATGTTTGCAATAGCACCATCTATCCAGAAAGAGAGCTCTCGACCGAGACAAAAGGGAAGATGGTCATCATAGAACTGCTGCAATGTGCAAAGGTTTTAAGGACTGTCTCAGACATAGGTCCCTACTATCCTGCTCTCGTAAGAGAATTTTATGCTAATCTCTCAAATGCGTACTATGATCCATCAAATTCAGAGTATCGCCAGGTACATGTGAGAGGATAGTGTTTTGAGTTCACCCCCGAGATCATCAACATCTATCTAGGAAGAGAGGCAGTCCACAAAACTCAACATGATCCAACCATGGACTGCACTGCCTAAGAGATCACTAGGGGCAGAAAAAAGGCATGGCCAACAAAGGGGATTATGACATCCTCAGAACTCACAGCCAAGTATTCCATTCTTTATCGAATTGGCATAGCAAACTGGACACCCTCCTCTCATGGATCAAGCATACAGGCAGATCTCGCCAAACTAATCTACCAGATAGGTATGATCTCTCCACTTGACTTCGGGTCATTTGTCATAGAACATCTGGTTAGACATGCGGGATCTAGTGCTGTAAAATTACCCATTGGCTTTCCTTCCCTTATATGTGGTATGATGATTCAACAATGTCCAAACATGGTTCGGGACAATGACTTTGTCGGGAAGCGACCGTTGGAGCTCAACATTATCCCAAAGTTGTTTGAAGGAAAAGCATGTCAAGGACCTTCTACGACCCTCTGCAAAGACTTGTGAAGCCGAAAGTAGCTCAAGAGCCACCGGGTCCATCGGAGACAAAATGGTGCACAAACTCATGGAAGAGATCACCGATCTAGAAGGAACCATTGCTACTCTGACAAACAGAAAGGCTACCTATGAACAACTCCTCCATGATCTGATTGCTGCTCCACTAGAGGGACCCGATGCTGAAGAAGATGATGCCCACTTTGCCTCCTTCAAGTTAAGAACCTCACTCTCAACTGAAAAAAAAAACTTATTTTGTCTAAACATTTGAATCCCTGGGGTTTGTCTGGGTTAAATTACTGTTTGAATACTTTTTGCTCCTTGATGGAGCTGGATGTTTGCCCTGTGGTTAGGAGTTGGTTTGCTCGTGTTTAGAGCTAATTTTGTTATTTTTCTTCTTCTTGTTTATATATATTTTTATGTTCCTGGTTGCCCAATGCCATTTTGAGGCAATGGGGGGGGGGGGGGGGGGGGGGGGGGGGAGATATTGGTCTTTTAAGACATGAGAACAGTCATTAAAATTTTTGGTGACTTGTTGCTCAGCATGATGAATCATGTGTCACAACATGTTGCCACGTGTTATGTGCCCTTGCTGCAGAAGACATCATGAAGCGGTTGGAAACATGTGTCACAACATGTTACAACCTTGCTGTAGAGACGACGCTCTGCTGAAGACGGTGCTAGTCGGAAACGGTGCTTGCCCCAAGCTTGTCGCCAAAATGTGATTGTCTAAAAATTGCCAAAGGGGGAGATTGTAACTACATTTAGTATTGGAATATTTTTAGCGCAAGGTCAAGATGTCAGCCCAACATGTTACAACAAAATTGGCATGACATAATACTCGCAAGATTAGGCAAGACATCGAAGAATTCATGTTTTACTCATACAAGTTGTGCGTGCAAAGTCACGAATGATTTAAGTAAGGTCTAACTGGAAGAAAGACACGTCAGCAAGATTTAATAAAGGTGGCAACGCCAACTTGTCACTTGCTAGAAACGCAAGGCGGCAAGAGATTTCCTAATCGGAATAGGAATCCGGTTAGGCAATAAGAGTTGCTATAAAAGCATGTGCTACCCCCTCTAGCAACTCAGTCCTTTCTCTGTGCTAAATTCTCAGAGCTCTTAACCGTTTACGACTAACAGATTGAGAGGCTGATAAATTTAGAGAGGACATTGTCGATCACATACATCAAATCAAGGAGATTTAATTATTTGCGATTTGTGGGTATTTTTTCGTGATTGAAGACTCGCAGGAGTAGGCAAGACATCGAAGACTTAATGTTTTATTTACAGAAGTTGTGCGCGCAAAGTCACGAATGATTTAGGCAAGGTTTAGCTGGAAGAAAGACACGTCAGCAAGATTTAATAAAGGCGGCAACACCAACTTGTCACTTGCCAGAAACGCAAGGCGGCAAGAGATGTCCTAATCGGAATAGGAATACGATTAGACAATAAGAGTTGCTATAAAAGCATGTGCTAGCCCCTTAGCAACTCAATCATTTCTCGGTGCTAAATTCTCAAAGCTCTTAACCGTGTACGACTAGCGGATTGAGAGACTGATCAATTTAGAGAGGACAGTGTCGATCACATACATCAACTCGAGGAGATTTGAGTGTTTGTAATTTGTGGGTATTTTTTCGTGATTGAAGACTCACGAAGAAATTGTTGGAGACAACAATACCGAGCATAGGCTTGCTCGAATGGTAGAATTGAGAGAATCTCAAACACAGGGGGAGTCCCTGGTCGAGGTGGTTCATGGTGAGATCTATAATAGCTTAGGACAATAGCTTATGTGATAGCTAGTTGATACTTGAAGTTGTACTATTGACTACCGAATAGTGAAAACCTTTCCACTTACAGAATGCCCCCAGAGGTAGGTGCAGAGCCACCAAATTGGGTAAACATATTGTGTGTATTATGTTTACTACTTTATTATTTTCTATCCCTTACTTGTGATTAAGACAGGCTGTCGAAACAATTATTAGGATATTGTGTTCGACATCTTGTCCGTGCTACATAATAAAATTTCAGTTTGGGACTCGAAAAAACACAACAGATCAACTTCCGTGTCACTTTCGCACGTTGGGACAACGCGCACACAGATTTATATTGATCAAACACATGTGATTAGTTGAGACGTTTTGGACGTTTGAGCCGGTTTGTACTGGAGATGTATCCCATGAACATGTACATCATATTATACACATGATATGTTATACGTAAACGGTAATAAACATATACATAATGGATAATTGTAGTTCGATATATTTGTTAAAACTTGTTTTTTATCTGTGTACAACTAAAGTTCTTTTTAAATTTCATAGGTCACCTAAACCAAACAATTTATTATTGTTCTACACTATGTAACTTTATATGAAATACCAATTTTCCCCTCTTTTGTTTTTAAACTTTGAAATATGAGCTATTTCCTCTCTATGTCTCTCTAAATCAATAAATCTGTACACCACAACCAATAATGTTTAAGAACATAAATGTAAGGGAAAACGACACTTTTGTGCACCTAACTATACACTTTTCACACTAATTTTTTTTCTTTTTTTTTTTAGTACCCTGAGTTTTATTTTGGGACAATCTACTCCTAAAATACTAAAAATACCTAAGCTACCCCTGAAATTGAATTAAAATTAAATCTGGTCTAATCTGATCCAATTTCAGTTTTTGAAAATACCAAAATGCCTTTAAATCATTTTCAAAATTTCAAAACCTACCCCTCCCATCTCTCTCCACCTCCCTCTTCTCCGACTCCTCCCCCTTCTCTTCTCCGCCCCCTCTTCCTCACCCTTGACGATGAGCTTCAAGGCTCTCATCCTTGAGGCTGTGGTGGCATCCGACGGAGATGCGCACCCACGTCTGACTTGACGAGTTAGTTCCTGAGCTCGATTGAGACGATTAACTCCCTCCGATCATCGTTTCCAAGAACATTTCTCGATTCTGCTACACCAACCCGAGGGGCCACCCCCTGGACTACGAATCTCGTGAATCGTGGGCGAAAGCTTCCGCCTCAGCTTGACGGAGGTTCAGTGGTTCGTTCTCGGTGAGACGACACTGTCTTCAACGCCAAGAACCTTCTCGTCATTCGCAGCCAGTACAACTCCTCCGAGATGGTTTATATTGGAAGCCCCTTCGAGAGCCACTCTACAAACACCTATTTCAGCCACTCCATGGCTTTCGGCGGCGGAGGCATCATAATCAGCTGCCCCCTGGCGGAGGCACTCTCGGAGGTCCAAGACAAGTGTCTCGAGAAGTACTCGAAGCTATATGTAAGTGACGTCCTCTGGTCCAACGGCGGCGTGCCGCAGTGGCAGAGCTCCGTGACCAACGACGAGCCCCACAACGCCGCCACCGTGGGATGTGTATTGGAGGAGGAGGAGAGGAGGGGGCGGAGGAGGAGGAGGAAAGGGAGATGGTAGGTTTTGAAAATTTGAAGTTGATTTAATGGCATTTTGGTATTTTCAACAATTGAAATTGGATTAGATTGGAGCAGCTTTAATTTTGGTTCAATTTCAGGGGTAGTTTAGGTATTTTGGAATTTAAGGAGTAGATTGTCCCAAAATAAAATTTAGGGTACTGAAAAGAAAGAAAAAAAAGGTAAAGTATGAAAGTGTGAAAACTGTATATTTAGGTGCACAAAAGTGTCTTTTTCCCTAAATGATAATACAGTTCCAATCATCAAAACTTCAATCAAAATTGTCCAAACATGATTCCAAACTAATCAGTCATTCTCAAACCACCAAATAGTTGATAAACCAAAACTTTATAATATATGCAAGAACTGACAATCCAAAGCAAATCAAATAAGAGTAATTCTATTGAAATATGAGGAAACCCAAATCAGATAGAGACACAATCTGACAGCAATTCCTCAAATCTCACCATATCACACCTAAAATTAACGCGTGTTTCTGAGATCTTCTCTGACGGTGCTTCGTCGAGGAGAGAAAGGGGGGAAATATGAACCAGAGGGGAACACCGTAATTTCATTTTTGTTTATTTGAAAAGATTAAAATGCTATAAACCTGTAAGTAAAATTTGTCATTCGACAGAGACGGAAAATTGCCATTCAACACAAATGTGTTAGAGATTGTAAAATGGTAATTAATTACATATAAGTGACCTTTCAAATTAAAAAAACTCTTAAAATGTACCCAGATAGAAACAAATTTAACTAGGTATAACTCCCTACAATTGCCGAAGTACACAATAATACTCTGTACATGACAGGTTGAGACTAACCTCATATCTCAAGGGATCCCGCGCTATCCTAACCCCGTCCACTTGCCTTTACACATCTGGATTATTTTGTCACCTAATCCATCTCCCTTGTTCACGTATCAAATATCCTCCACCCATTCCATACCTTCTTCGCCCATGCAATTATCACACAAGTCGAAAAACAAATATCACACAACCAAACAAATTCAAAAACACCATACAATATTTTGCAAATGTTCGATACATTATCAAATGTAAATTGCCTGATTTTCTTCAGACATTTAATCAGACAGCTCCACTATAACCTCCATTCAATTCCTTCTATAAATACACATGCTCGTTATAACTTATAACCCAAGACCAAATCATTCTTTTACACTTTTGATTACAAAGAAAAGTAAAACATTTTCTGTTGTGCACCTATACGTACGTACGTAGATTTTGACAAGCATAATGAAGAAACCAATAATCTTCCTCCTATTCGCAACGTTCATGGTTTTGCAGGCCATGACCACTCATTCTGTTGAACAAGAAATGCAAGGTATACTGCTCGCGTAAAAGTTGAAGCTGATACAGTCACGTTCTTACTTACTTGATATATATCCTAGCTAACAAATATACATAATATTGTTATATATTGCAGTTACGGCTGCAGGTTCGAATATTACATCCTCGTCACAAGGAGGAAATGTTGGCGTATTTCTGGGTTCGAGTTCGAGGTGGAGGCCAATGACGTGCGACAGGCACCCTAAGGTGTGCCGGAAGCAGGGGAGCCCGGGGCGGGACTGTTGCAGGAAGAGGTGCGTCAATCTGAGGAAGGACAGAGGCAACTGCGGGAGGTGCGGGCACAAGTGTAGGTACTCCGAGATCTGCTGCAAAGGGAGGTGCGTCAGGACCTTGTCCGACCCGCACAACTGCGGACGTTGCGGGAACAGTTGCAAGAGAGGAATTGCTTGCGTCCATGGCTTCTGTAGCTACGCCTAGCTAGCTACAAACCAGTACAAGTTATTGTCATCAAGATCATCGAAGCCCATATATATATATATATATTTTTTCAGGTTGATGAAGTGATTTATATTGGTATAATTAGCTACAAAGGATTGTTAAGTACACTTATTTTTTATTATATTTTAATGTAAGAAACATAATTGTTCGGTGAGTAAGTAAATAATGTTTCGATCGATCAAGATGTTTGAATTATTTCAAGAGTTTGGGGTTTGTTATATTAGTTTGTGCAATGAGTGGGGATTAATGTTCATCTGGTGTTTGAGATATCAAGTGTGTTGTTTTAACGTGTTATTTATGAAAAATGGCAAAAACTTGTTATATACGTAATACTTTAATTTTACAAGTGGTCGAGGGTGCGAAATGTTGTGAAATAATGATTAGATCGAGTTTGAATTATTTATCTAAGGTTTGAAGTTTAAGTAATAGTTTGTTGGATTACAGGTTGAGACTCATTATAGGGTTAAGACTTATTAGGGTTTAATTGTGTATTACGACTATTTTATTGTGTATTAGGCTGGTGGATCCATACAATTTTGTAGGGGAGACAAAATTTTATACTAAAATATTAATTAACAATGAATATAATTAATTTTAATAATAAAATAATTACTAAATTCATATAACAAAAATTTTAATTCAAGCTTTATTATTTATTTTTTATTTGAATTCGAATTTAATTTTCACATACATATATAATAAGAAGGGAGTTGGTTCGCGAGACTTAAACATTTTAAGAAGCTGTGATCTATTTTGATTCGTTATCAAACAATCCACCATTGGGTTCAATCTCAGCATAATTAAACTTAGAATTTATTCATTAATAAATCAAAATAGACAGACAAAAATATTTAATAATAACAAAAAAAATTCAAATAATAAAACAATTAGTAAAAAATAATTATAATTATGAATAAATAAATAAAGTGAAAATAAAATATGTTTCATTGAAGTGAGTTGAAAAAGCCAAACATAATTAACAAAGTCCGCAAAGTATTAAAAAAACTCTAGCCCAAACATCAGTAAATAAAGCAAACAACTATATAAGGGCCGGGGAGGCATTTTCAATTTTCGGGGAAAATTATATATATATATATATATATATATATATATATATATATATATATATATATATATATATATATATATATATATAGGGACGCTCTCCACTACAAATCATGTTTGAGCGTCCAAATGTCCAAACTATCTCACAACCGTCTGATTTGCGCGGAGTGAAGGGGATGATGACACGTGTAACCACGAGTATTGGGAGGGAGATAACGGTCGCTGACGGGGCCGTTAGGGTGTTGGTGTGTAATATACTTGTTTCGCGTGTGTAACCATTGTTATACAATTCAACACTTACACAAATCCATTATGGTTTTACGATATACGTGAATGGTTATACAATTATATTGTAGGTGTTATACACTGCCAAGGTACCGGTTACACGTTCATAAAACCGAACACATGTACGCACTATTTGAAGGTGTTACATGGTAACAACTGGTCAGTTACACTCACACAATAGTTACACACGTGGAATAAGTATGTTACACCCTACGGGCTCCGTCAGCGCCCGTTATCTCCTACCCAAATGAGAGGTTTGTAGCTAATACCTTCCCCTGTATAAATAAATATATATAGAGGCATATTCGGCTACAAATGGTTATTTGAGGTAGAAATATAGGAATAATTTATAACCATTAGATGAAAAAATTGATAGTGTAGATATGTGCTGACTCATCAAATGACATTAGTTGTAATTATTTATAATTTACATTTTCTTTTTGTCATTTAATACTAATAAGAGTGTAAATCTGTATTTGTGTACAACTTTTATTTAAATATCTTATTCAATTTGTAGTTAACACTAATAATTTGTTACTTTCATAGTTATTAAATCTTTCTTCCACGATTATGAACTTTTTGGCATTGCTTATTTCTATTTTTCGACTTTGAAAGATTGTGCAATATTTACATGTTTCCATTGGCAGTGTCATATTGCTCAATTCACCCATAAACTATATAGGTGTTCCATTGTTCCATTAGTAGCTGAATATAATTCTATTATTACATATAGATTATTCTTGATCTCATTGCTCCATTTGTAGTGTAAAGTTATTTATTGTTTCATGTGAATGATTATTTTTTCTATTGTTCTATATAAATTGTAATATGGTTCCAATGTGTCATATACATATTTTTAAATTCCATTGTTCCATTTTAACATCACATATTGATTCCAGTATTGAAATTCACTTTGGTTTCATTGTATCATATGTACAAAATGACAAATGAATTGCCACCAATTTCAGTTGACAAGAGATTCAGAATTTTGATACCAATCAAACTGGGCATCAGAACAAAATGAGAATACATATATCTTGTATGGAGTAATGGAACCTTATGATCCTCCAATGGAACAATGTAAATATTACACAAACCTTCAATTTATGGAGTTTCGATCCGGGAATGCGGCGAAGCGGAAGCCAAGGGCGACAGAGCGGAGCAGAAGGCATGAACTTCGATCCGGGGAAGCGGCGGAGAAGAAGCCATGGGATGATGCCCTTTTGATTTAGTATTAATTTAATTAATTCATGAAATTAGTGGAGAATCTGAACCATTTATTATTTACATCCAACGGATGTAAGATATTCTTATATTTGTATCTAAAGGCCCATTTGTCAAGGAGTGCATCCCTATATATATATATATATATATTATTATTTTTCTTCTGAATTCCATGCCAAGGGGGCGGGTTCCCCTAGATCTGCCACTGATATTAGGCAACCGCTATTACCTCTATAAATAGAGGCTTATGTAACACAATATCACACATCAATAACATTACTATTTCTAATATGGTATCAGAGGTCTAGTCAATCTTGTTACACCGTAGTGAGTTTGAGGGGGTGGAAGATTATGCTATGTAAAGACTCATTACGATTCAGGTTAGCTCATTAGGGTTTAATTGTATATTAGAGTTTTCTATTATATTGTGTATTAGGCGTTTGTAAGCAATATTATTACGCAACTTAATTCAATAATACTCTTGTTATTGTTAGATTTAATGTTACTCTCGTGTTTGATATTAATGTGTTGTTTTAATGTATTATTTAGGAGAATGGTAAAACCTTGCCAGGCAAAAGAGCGTTGTGAATTTTGATTTAGTGTGTGCAAAGTATGTGTATTTGTATAACAATGAGGTAATTGCCCTTAAAATTAAGCCTTAATTTTATTATAGAAAAATAAATAAATATTCAAAATATTGTTTAACAAATTTGTACTATCAATTTTTTGTAATTTAATGTTTTAGTTAAATTTTATTATAAAAATATGAATTATTAATTTCATAAGTAATTGCGTAATTTTGCAAAAGTGTGATAGGTGGAGACCCATATTGTTATATAAGCTGGTGAACTAATCTAGCTCTTTCAGATGTAACAAGCGGAGGAGGGGTGGGGGGGGGTGCAGGTAAATAATGGGCACCCTATGGAATACAGAGGTCATGTCCAAGACAGAACCAAACTCTCATATCACATCAGAAGCTCAACTCACCTAGAAGATCAAGGTGATAGGCAGAGACACAAATTGATATATAAGCTGGTGAACAGACCCAACTCTTTTAGATGTGGGACTCTAACAATACAACCTCATTTTTTCATTTCACCTATTATTTAACTAAGAGTATGTTCACAACTGCAAGGCTTATTAGGTAGGAGACGCAGGCATAGAAGAGGTTATCTCTGGTGTCGGAGACCTCTGAACTCCTTGTTTTCCTTGCAGCGATGAAGGCTGGCGCAAGCGACGAGCATGCAGTGCAACTTCTCGAGCTCGATCTTCTTGCTTAGTCTGAGATCAAAATTCAATTGAAGCCGAGTGTTCTGGCTCACCCAAGCCATGCTGATTAGGTGTGTTCTTTGCCGTGTTCGGTTTCAGAGTCATAGCCTTATTTGGTGTTTTGATGTGGGATCAAGAGAGCGAAGAAAGTGTAGTTTTCACTACACATAAGTACACCCAACTATATACTTTTTTCATTTAGCTATAACTAACTAAAATTTAGATAAAATAGATACACTCAATCCTTTTTTGACACCATTACCATTTTTGGATGGAAAATGGTAATTTTAAAAGTGAAAAATAAAATGTCTAAAATATCCTTGACTAAAATCAAATTTTCAAAACTTACCCTCCTCACCCCTCTCATCTCCATTCTCACCTTCTCTTTCTTTCTGCCATTTCTGGGTTTGATACTTTTCTGGGACCTTCGGCTGTGTCTTGGCGTCACTTCTGGACACCGGCGACATGAAGATCGACACGCTCCCATCTCAGCTCGTGGTTGCGGAGACTCGAACACCCAATACATAAAGAAATTCACTCAATTATATTATGTTTTTTGGCTGGCCATTGAACTCCACATTTTTATCATTATAGGGATCCATCGAATTTATACGTCAATTAATTTGCTATTTTGTATAGGATTTGAAGTTTGACATTCTTTGGGAGGAGGCACTGGCTCGGGTATGGGCACACAAAATCAGAGAGGAGTACCCATATTGCATGATGTTGACATTTGTCAGCCACATTCCTGATAACAAGGCTCTTTGTGATAGACATTTCTATCTCTACATGTTAAATTTCTTGAAAGAGGGCATCTTTTTAATTCTCCTCTTTCATCAAGATAACTTATAAGAAGTGGACTGTTATGTAGGTAAGAAATTGTGTGTTATAGCTCATAGTGTTGTATCTTGTACTCCACGGCAAATGCATTTTTGAAAACAAGGGAGTTAAGGGTATAAGATTCACCTTGCAATTTGGCATTTTATGGGCATCATTATTGTTGTAGTTTTTGTCTTATGCTTTTGTTCGTAATAAGTTCGCCATTATTATTCTTTGTTGCTCTCATGCTTTTACCATTGGTAGGTGCATAGCTGGTGGTCCGCATGTCTCCCTCATTGGTGGTAGTTTGGACCAAAATCAACTACCATAGGTTAGGCCATAAGTCTTTGTCTCCCTTTTTAGAAAAGAGGCATCATGGAACAAAGTTTAAAAAGAGTAAATCTAGAATTGAGGCGGCGGTCTCCTTTAGCACAACAAGGGATAAGGGTGTCCATTTTAACTCAAAGACAGATAGGGGTGGCCATGGATTAAGAACCGAACCAAATCGATCAAGAACCGAATTGAGCTGGACTCCTCGGTTCTTAATTTTTGAAAACCGAAACCATTACATAATGAAACGGTTTGGTTCTGAAATCATTTATCCGGTTTGGTTTATCGGTTCTACCCATTAGAACCGGTCAATTTTATTTTTGTTATTTATATAGCCTAAGATGCGGTTTAAGGTCTAAATTATACGATTTTAATTCGATTCTAGACAAAACCATGAAATATATAATTACTAAAAACTCTAACAAACAAAAACATTAAAACTTAATTATTAAGCTTAATCGAATTATAAAATTCTCAAATAAAATACTAATAAAAAATAAGTAATATATCTTTCTTGGTTAATTTTTTGGTTCACATACTCTATCTTTATGGTTCATATAAATTGATGGTGGTTCGATGAATGTTTAGCATACCGGTCCGGTTTCAGGTACCCTCCGGTTCTATGTTCGAAGAACCGGAACCAAACTGAAAATCTATAGTTCTTTGATTTTTAGAATTAGAATCAAAATTGTTACCCACGGTTCTCATTTCTTTGTTTCGGATTCGGTCTCCGGTTCCGGATCCAAAGTGCCCACTCTTAAAAGCAAATAACTAAACCAAGAATCTGATCGAACCAAGCCAAACCTGAAAAATTGAAAATAATAGATTATGGCTAGGTTATGATTTTATTTTAGAATGAGCCGATTAATTTCGGCTTGGATATGATTCATATAATAAAAAAACTTATGGTTAACCGGATGAACCGAATAAGGATCAATTCACTGTGTTTTTTCATAATTTTATTTGTTTTATGATTGTCAATCATTGTGGATTAGTATTAGGTTGTTTATAGTTAATGGATTATTGATGGCCGAGAAGTGCACACGCACCGCCCAGACCTTAGGGCTCCGTTCCCCAAACACGATCGTTATCAACTACATTTATATTCCGGCTAAAATTAGGGTCGAATCCACATGGACCAAATATGGGTTTCATACTTAGACATTTCATGCCCTCTTTCTCAACACAAACACACGATAAAATAAAAACACAAATTATTTTTTGGGTTTTTGATTCAACTGGTAACTAAATAAGTACAAAAGAATAAAACGGAGGGATTCACACAAGAAGCCGAACAACCTAGGGAACTAAACCAACAACTCTATAATAATTAATCAATAATTGAGTCTTAAGCATGCAATTCTTCTGGCCTATATTTTGATTACTATACCCATCTCTCGATACTGGGTAGAGTCTAATTAGCCCGGGTCATGCGATTCCACGGGCGTTACACACATACACAATGTCACTCTATGCACATGTGTCGTGATCCCGCAAACTCACGACCTTAAGCTAACAGCTTTACAAACAACAATATTCGAATCAAGAGAAAGACTCTAGAAGACCGATCTCTCGCAATTTATTTAGGTCAACTCCCAACCTCACCTCTCAGCATCGATCGGGAATTACAAGTTTGAATCCTAAGTACCGACCTTAGCATGCAAAGTGAAGCAAAAAATAAATTCAAACAATCCCGCATGCGTTAGAAATAATACAACAATCAATCACAAGATATCCACGATTTCAAGTTCAATCGTTCAACTACTCTATCATGCATAAATTGGCCTATGTTATAAGTACGGTACTCATATATTAACATTGAGTAACGCCTTATATCAGACCGATGAACCTCTCGAAATTTTTTATAATCGGTCTTCAACAGCTTTGACTTCAACAATTTTTGAACCGAGATATCGAATCCAGGCCACCGACCTCTCGACCCTACTTAGATCCGTTCTCCACCACACCTCTCCGCGATGGTCTCGAACTCAAGTTATGAACATTCCAATTCAACATTCATATAATAAGCACAAAGTAGAGAAAATTCAGCATGCATCAAATAACTAAAAATCAAACTTTTCATTACTTAAGTCGTCATAAGGTTCAGCAAATCACTGTGCTCACAAAGGATTTCATCATTTTACAAAATGATTCAAAAAGATAAGATGGAACAATCAAACCCTAAAGCTCTAGATGGAGTTGGAAAATCATGTGATCTTCAACCGTTGTTCATGATGAATCACTGTTTCCTTGTTGCTCCTTATGGTAGATGGTGATGGAACCTCTCCTTTGGAGCACCAAAGATGGCCCCCAAAGGAGGGCTCGGGCACTAAGAACTCTCTATAACTACTCTGGAACGTTTTTCCTTCAAAAATTTGGATCCTTCTCGAATTAGGCCGACTTGGCTTTTGTAATTGTTGAAAATCTAAATTTTTGACATGTGTCGATTGACACATAGTTAGTGTCGATCGACACCTCGTCGACGCAAGTTACTGGAAATTTTGGGTTATGGGATGTGTTGATCGCCATAAATATGTGTCAATCGACACCTTTTTGCTGCTAATTGTTTGTGTTGTCACCATTAGAATGACTATTTTAACGACTAATAGAAAGATGTTTGTCGACATGTTACAACATATGTCAATACTCATATGTTGTACGAACAGAAAGATGACTATCCAGAAGCAGCAACATGTGAAGTAAAACATCTTTCTAAGAAGACTTTCAGTGAGTTTCCATATTTAGAAGATCTCCTAAATAGATTGCAATTCCATATGATACAATTGTGGAAGAGGTTAATGAAACTCCACGAAATATACGAGGAAGGGTTGGAAACCTAACGACGTGTTGGTCAACTACTATAAAAGCCTGGCGGTATCCCATTAGTAGTTGCGCCTTTTATTTTGTAAGTTGATTTTTTGTGCTGAGCATTCAGAGTTCCTAAACGGGTTGGACGAGCGTGTTAGGAAGCTGAATGATTTGACTAAAGATTAATATTTTGTGCTCAAACACTATTCGAGGAAGAATGAGTGCTTAACTGATTTGGGGTGTGTTCGCACGATTGAAATCTTGTGCAATCAGTCGAAGAACTGAACCTGATCTGAGCTAGGCGCTGCTCGAAGAGTGGAACTGGGAGAGGATCTAAGATTCAGGGGGAGGCCCGTAGATAGGCGTTCACTTGTAACAATAGTATAAAGTTAATAATTTGTGTGATGATGATAGAAACTTGTATGTTGTGATTAGTTACGATATAGTGAAAAAATTTCACTGGCAGAGTGCCCCCAGACGTAGGTGACGTTTCACCGAACTGGGTAACATATCTTGTGTCATTTACTTTACCGCTATGTGTCTGCTTTATGATTAAATGATTGCAAGTGTCTATCAATAAGTCTTTACATTGTGATTGACATCTTTCTTCCAACCGGAATTTCAATTGGTATCAGAGGGGGGAATCTAAATTGATAGGTGACTTCCTCCATAACAAGTTCCGGTTACCATACATAGATGGGTCATGAGAAGGAGTGTCGGTCAACAGGCCACCTTTGCTGGATGGAACGAACTATGGATATTGGAAGACCCGAATGAGTTCATTCTTAAAGTCAGTTTATAATAAAACTTGGAAGTCTGTTATACATGAATGGGAGGCTCCACAGTCCATTGACGAACAAAATATTGCACACCTGAAACCTGAAAGTTAATGGAGTCCAGTAGAAGATGAATCAGCTCTAGAAAACTCGCGTGCCTTAAACTCCATCTTCAGTGGAGTCGATTAGAATGTGTTCAGACTAATAAATACTTGTACAAGTGCAAAAGATGTCTTGGAGATTCTAGCCACTGCCTATAAAGGGATAACAAAAGTTCGTGAACAAAAACTTCAATACCTTACCAAAATTTCGAAGCCCTATCCATGAAGGAAGATGAGTCGATCAGTGACTTCAACGTAAGAATTAGAGACTTAGCAAATGAATCCTACTCACTAGGGAAACCTATGACTGGTGAGGATCTAGTTAGAAAAACATTAAGATCTCTGAGTCTAAGGTTCAAGATGAAAACGACAGCCATAGAGGAAATGTATGATCTAAAGAAGCTCAGGACAAATGGGTCATATTAGACTATACTGCTATCGTCTGTTTGGGAAGAGGCGTGCACTGCCAAAATCCAATGTCAAACAAATTTCATCACACAGAAGGATCTCACCACAAAAGGAGTGGAGAGTGAAGAAGGTGAACTATCTGGCTAACATAGCCTACACCACTCTTACAACCTCCACTGGTAAGGACTGGTATTTTTATAGTGGTTGCTCCCGTCAAATGACAGGAGATCGAGGTATGCTGAAAAATATGAAGCCCTGCTTCGTTGGGCATGTCACATTTGGAGACAGTGTGAAAGCCAAGATAATTGGGAAAGGACAACTTACCTTCCCTAAGGTCACTTGCCTGACTGAGGCACTATTAGTTGAAGGACTAACCGCCAATCTTATTAGCATTATTCAATTGCGTGATCTCGATTTGAGTGTAAATTTCACTCGTAACCATTGCTCTATGATTAATGAGAAACAGGTTGAGCTAATGTCAGGATCCCGATCCATAGACAACTGCTATCTCTGGACACCCATATCCAGGGAATCAAAACCAACTTGTCTCTTATCAAAATCAAGTGAGTCTCATCTCTGGCATCAACGACTCGGACATCTGAATCTTCAGAGTATGAAGAAGATCATTTCAGAACAAGCAATAACTGGGATACCAGATCTAAAGATCACTGAAGGAAGGATATGTGGAGACTGTCAGATCAGAAAATAAGTAAAGAAGTCTCACAGGATGTTACAACATCGTACTACCTCAAGAGTGCTTGAACTACTCCATATAGATCTAATGTGACCAATGCAAGTGGAAAGTCTGGGTGGTAAGAATTATGTACTAGTCTGTGTTGATGAGTACTCCAGGTATGCATGGGTTGGATTTATCCGTGAGAAATCTGACACTTTCAATGTTGTTAAAGCCCTGTGCATCAGAGTTCAACTAGAGAAGGGTGGTCACATTGCAAAGGTAGTCAGACTCAGAAGTGGCCATGGGAAGGAGTTCGAGAATGCAAGCTTTTTGGATTTTTGTGATGCTGAAGGGATAGCTCATGAGTTGTCAGTTCTCATTACACCTCAACAAAATGGAATCGTTGAATAGAAAAATTGGACTCTCCAAGAAATGGCCAGAGTAATGTTGCTTGCCAAAAATCTGCCAACTCACTTCTGGATTGAAGCTCTTAACACAACTTGCCATATTCACAATAGAGTAAGTATTCATCCAGGTACAAATACTACCTCTTATGAAATATGGAGGGGGAGAAAGCCCAATCTCAAATACTTTCATATCTTTGGTTTGACATGCTATATTCTAGCAGATAGGGAACATCGCCACAAGTTTGATCCCAAGAACAAAACTGATGAGCATGAAAATATCTCTCAAAACAAGGCTCGACTGGTAGCACAAGGGTACAACCAAGTGGAAGGGATTGATTTTGATGAAACATTTTCTCCAGTAGCTCGGCTCGAAGCAATCAGACTACTCATGGGAAACGCTTGTCATCTTCGGTTCAAGCTATTTCAAATGGATGTAAAAAGTGTATTTCTGAATGGGAATCTAAATGAAGAAGTGTATGTAACCTAACCAAAAGGATTTGTTGACCCAAACTTGCCACATCACGTGTATAAACTCAGAAAAGCCTTATATGGACTTAAGCAAGCTCTAAGAGCATGGTATGAAAGATCAACTCAATTTCTCATGCACAACGGCTACACTAGGGGAGGACTAGATCACACTTTGCTTATAAAGAAAGAAGGCCAAAAAATCATGATAGTCCAAATCTATGTGGATGATATAGTGTTCAGAGGCATGTCTACCAATATGGTGGAAAAATTTGTGACATAGATGCAATCCGATTTAGAAATGAGCATGGTAGGTGAATTGAACTATTTTTGGGGTTTTCTGATCAAGCAGATGGAGGATGGGATTTTCATATCTCAAACAAAATATGCAAATAACATAGTCAAGAAATTTGGTCTAGAGAAGACATCACAGAAGAGGACTCCTATTGCCATAACCACCAAGCAAACCAAAGATGAACAAGGTGAATCAGTGGACCAAAGTCTATACAAGAGTATAATAGGCAGCCTACTCTACCTGACTACGAGTCGCCCTAACATATCATTCTCAGTGGGAGTATGTGCTAGACATCAATCCAATCCAAAGGTAAGCCATCTTACTCAAGCAAAACACATTTTAAGATACATTGCAGGAACAACCACTCTTGTTCTTCTTTATACATTCGACACATCATCAGCTCTGGTAAGATATTATGATGCGGATTGGGCAAGAAAGACCACTGATAGGAGAAGCACATCAGGTGCATGATTTTATTTAGGAAATAATTTGATCTCTTGGTTCAACAAGAACCAGAATTGTGTTACATTATCCACGGCGGAATCGTAACATATAGCAGCAGGAAGCAGCTGCACACAACTCTTGTGGATGAAACAAATGCTGTCAGAGTATGATGTCCGTCAAGATGTCATGATATTGTTCTGTGACAATGTGAGTGCTATCAACATCTCGAAAAATCATGTACAACATAGTAAGACCAAGAATATAGACATCAAACATTATTTCATACGGGATATGGTGGAGGACAAGAAAATTCAACTTGAATACATCCCGAATGAGAGACAATTGGCAGACATCTTCCCCAAACCACTTGATGTTGCACGATTCGAACATCTCCGAACTTCCTTGAGACTCTGCTCAATTGAGCCTCCCACTATGTCCTAAATATGAGGAAAATGGGGTGATGGGTCAGAAAATTTCCAATCCAAGAAAGGATACGGGCCAACGTGTCGATTAAAGCCCACTAAGTCTAATAGGAAATCTGACTTGATGTGTCTGACATTAGGTCAATCACGCAGGAAAAGGAAAGAAGAAGTTCAAAAGCTTTTGGGAAAGATTCACCAAGATTTTCGCTAGCTGTTTACTAAAAACTCTGCAACTGCCAAAACTCTTCACTTCTCTGTCAAACCGTAGCTCTCAGAACCCTCTCTCTCCAACAATGGTGGGCACCAGAAGCGGAAGAATTACAGTAAGTCTAGCCCAGAAGAAGGTGACCAGGATGAAATCCAAATCCCCTTCTAAGTAAGATGCTGAAAAATCTGTTGAGAGCAACAAATACGGTGTAAAAGTCTGAGGCCTTCGATCAACCCGTCCCACAAAAGGAGTTGTGATTTCAGAACCATCAACTCATGTCGAGACCGAACCGACCAATGTCAGGGAAGAAGCTCTCCCCGTAGAAACTCAAATCGACAACATGCAAGGTACATCTATTCAACCCTCTTCATACGTAAACCCTAGCAGTCAAGATCCGATTCTCCCTCTAGCTATGGAGACTCCTGAGGAAGATTTAGGGAATGACCAGAATGTATGTGGTACCACTTAGGATTGTGTTACCTTCTGAGAATGAAGATGTTTGTGCAACACAAGAGGTTCCAGATTCGTCGATTCCTGGGAAATCGAATCTTGTTGAGGAGATGGAAGAAGATCCTGGTTAGGATCGTGACTATAATGAATGTCCTACCCACTTACCCGTTCCTGAAGAGCCAGCTCAGGAAGAAACTATGGAGGAAAATCAAGATCTGGAAGACGAAGAAGATAATGTAGAAGAAAAAAGTCAAGAAGAAGTTTCTGAGAATGTCAATGAGGATGTTTGTGAAGATGTTACCGATGTAGTTCTAAAGAATGCTACAGGCATGCCAACATCTTCTGGTTCAGAATGTATGGTCGAAAAAGAAGTAAGTGAAGAGGTTCACAAATCTGTGAGGAAAATGAAGTTGCGGCCCCAGTGTTTTCGAATCCTAACGATGTCAGTGAAAACGAAGGTGATAGAGAAGATGTGTTACCATCAGAAAAAGATATAGTTTTGTCAAGCCTAAGGACTGAGAAGTCCAAGAAAAAGAAAAGAAAACGCAAGGAAGAAACTGCCCCTGCTGAGAAACTACTACAGAAGAAGAAGAAGATGTCAACTACTAAGGAAGGAAAAAGCCAAAGCAGTAAGAAGAGAAATTCAAAGAACTCACCTTCTACATTCAAGAAAAAGAAAAAGATGTCTGTGAAACTGTCCCGACATCTGGTCGATGAACCTGAATAAGCTAACGAGGAAGAAGAAAGTGTGGGAATCACTACTCTTGTACCAAGTACCAGAAAATATGTGGGAGGACAGAAGCTCCAGGGGAATGTTCTAGCTGCTCCATTGGACAATATCTCTTTTCATCATGAGGATGGGGCAGTAAAATGGCATTATGTGTACCAAAGAACTCACTTTCCTGAGAAAGAGTTGTCTGCAGGAGCTCGAAAAATGGACATAGTCATGGAACTAATCACTGAAGTCGGGCTCTTCAAAAAAATTTCTGACATAGGTATGTACTATCCCATCTTGGTCAAAGAATTCATCGTTAATCTGTCTCCAACGTTTGAAAATGTTGCAAGTCCCGAATATATGAAAGTTTATGTGAGGGGGAAAGAGTTTGATTTCTCTGCAAAAGTAATCAATACCTTCCTAAGAAGAGACACACCCTTAGTTATCGATCCAGTCCCTACATTGAATCAAATTGCCAAGGAGATTTGTGGAGGTACAAGGAAGACCTAGACGACCAAAGGAAAGATGACCTCCTCAAAACTCTCTACCAAGTACTCAGTGTTGTATAGGATTCGAATATCAAATTGGGCTCCATCCTCACCTGGTTCAAGCATCACTCCGGAACTAGCTCGTCTTATCTACCTCAGAGGTACGCGATCTGTTATCAACTTTGGAACCTTTTTCATAGAGCACTTGAACAGGCATGCTAAGTCCTTTGTTGTAAAAATGCCTATTGGGTTCCCATCCCTCATCTCCGTACTCTTACTAAGTCAATCTTCAAGCATACTGCGTGCCTCGGATGTTGCAGGAAAGAAACCTACAACGCTCACTTTCAGTCCCAAATTATTTAAAGAGAAACATGTCAGGGACATTGTTAGACCATCTGGATCTGCCGTCACGTCTGAAAATGTTCAGAAGGATGTGCTGAGAGAGCTGAGAGAGGAGATACGCTTCCTGGACAAGACTATAGATTCGCTATTTGCAAAGGAGACTATTTGTGAAGGCTTGGTCCAAGATCTTCTGCAGGCACACAAAGGGAAGGGAAGAGCACCAGATACCACTCAAGAAGATGAAGAAGTAAGCTCTACAAATGAAGAACCTGAAGAATCTAGTTCATAGAGCATTTGAAGCTGCAGTGCCTGTTTTTGTTTAAGTTTCATTTTTTTGGATTACGGTTAAAACTATATTCACTCAGATTCTCTCCGAGTTTCACTATGTGTGGGGTGATTACTCTCCCTCCGGTACTCTTTTAAATTTCTCCTGTTTTTATTTGATTCTCTATTGCATGATCATATATGGCCCCTTGGTATATTTTGAAGCAATCAGGGGGAGAGAAGTAGAGAAGTTGTGAAAGGCGTGAGACTCAATGTCAATTTAGATGTGGTGACATCAGGCGTAAGGCTTAATGTAAATCATGATGTGGTGACATCTTTTTACAGGATGATAAAGTCAAAATAGTCTCTGTGTGAAAAAGAAATGCTCGCCTAAAAATAGCCAAAGGGGGAGATTGTTGTTACCACTAGATTGGCTATTTTAAAGACTGATAGAAAGATGTTTGTCGACATGTTACAACATATGTCAATCCTCTTATGTTGTACGAACGAAAAGATGTCTATCTAGAAGCAGCAACATGTGAAGTAAAACATCTTTCTAAGACAACTTCCGGTGAGTTTCCATATTTAAGAGATCTCCTAAATAGATTGTGATTCAATATGATACAGTTGTGGAAGAGTTTAAGGAAATTCTACTAAGTATACGATGAAGGGTTGGAAACCCTAACGACGTGGTGGTCAACTACTATAAAAGCTTGGCGGTATCCCATTAGTAGCCTTTTATTTTGTAAGTTGATCTTTTGTGCTGAGCATTCAGAGTTCCTAAACGTGTTGGACGAGCGTGTTGGGAAGTTGAGTGATTTGACTGAAGATCAATATTTTGCGCTCAAACACTATTCGAGGAAGAATGAGTGCTTGACTAATTTGGGGTGTGTTCGCACGATTGAAGTCTCGTGCAATCAGTTGAAGAACTGAACTTGATCTGAGCTGAGGCGCTGCTCAAAGAGTGGAACTGGGAGAGGATCTCAGATTCCGGGGAAGACCTTGAGATAGGCGTTCACTTGTAACAATAGCATAAAGTTAATGATTTGTGTGATAATCATAAAAACTTGTATGTTGTGATTGGTTACGATATAGTGAAACCTTTTCACTAGCAGAGTGCCCCCAGACGTAGGTGACGTTGCACCGAATTGAGTAACATATCTTGTGTCATTTACTTTACTGCTATGTGTGTGCTTTATGATTAAACGTCTGCAAGTGTCTATCAATAAGTCTTAACATTGTGATTGACATCTTGCTTCCAACCGGAATTTCAGTTTGTCCTCTTTTGGACCTTCAATGCAAAAACTTCCTTCACAAGAAATGTAGTTTTTTCGTCCTCTTTAATTTAGACATATCGTTTGCTCGATTTGGATTTTAGATGTGAGAGTTATGGCGCTCGCAACTCTGCTGCTCTGCAATCCCGAGATCTGTTTTGGTGCTGCATTTGATTGCAGTTTTGAGCTTCTTCCCATAATAAGAATTAGAGAAAACTTATTTCTGGAGATTTGTTTATCAACCAGTTATCTTCGATTTGACATAACTTTGGATCAAATCAGTTTAAGTACGAGAAAGTTGTGCTCTCTAAAAGTTTTTTTTGCGATTCTTGTTCATTTTGCTCAATTTTCACCTGATTTATGCACAATTGCACTAAACATACCCGAGGGAGTAAAGTGGTACAAACGGCTCTAAATAACCACATAAAGAGGGAGATTCGACACTAAATGTGGGTAAAGAAGTGTTTATCTAAGCATCAAATAGACTCACATCAATTATTTTAACGCAATTTACTCATGTTGTACTTAACTACGTGTAGAGCATTAAATGGACTGTGGAGATAGCTTGCAGCTACTGCTAAAAGAATGATCAAAGCTTGAAGAAATTTTTTTACCTACTTTGTTTTAAGTTTTAGTTTGGTATATATGGCTGGATTTTAATTTTGCTGGATTGTAATTCTCGATTTGATATCTTCTTACATGAATGATAGGGTAGGGTAGGTCTTTGTGTCATTATTAAGAAGTGTCCAAATCGAGGGTTATTGTGGCATGGCTGAGAGGCATGACGTGCTAGAAAAGGAGTTGTCGGATGGAGGTCAAAGGAATTGTTACTGCCAAATTCTCTTCTAACTTATGTTTTAGTTTTAGATTCATTAAATTTATCAAGTTAATTTTAGCTTCTTACTGACATAAAATGATCAATAACAACTGACACAACAAATGTGGAATGCCGAGAACATGATGTGTGTAGATGCTGCCCGTCATGGCCGATACTTGACCGCCTCAGCAATGTTCAGGGAAAGATGAGCAGATGATCAACGTGCAGAATAAGAATATTTCCTACTTTGTCGAGGGAATGGATAATGTGAACGATTTGATGGCCGGGACGAGGAGTACGAGGAAGATGAGATTGGTTGTGCTTGATTAATGTGTCTATAGCTCTTTAATTGGATTGAACTAAGTTGTTGGTTGGTTATGTTTGTGAATGATTGATTAAATGTAGGCATATTGTTTTTTGATTCTTGCTAGATGTTGATAAAGCTCTGTGTGAGAATTAGAGAGTCATTCGCCTCTATTGAACTCTTATGATTGTATTGGTTATACGATATAAAATTGTACATTATAACGCGGTCACATGTAGATAGAGGGATTATAGAGAGGACCAAATCATGCAATCCTCTGGACGTTCGATTCCTTCGGCGCAGGCGTTCGCATTGCCGACATGGGTTGAGGTTTATGTTAGGGGTAATTTATGGGTTATTTTAAAGTTTTGAGGGTTCTTAAAACCAATTTTATCTTTTAAACAAAAAATAACTGAATGAATTGTAGTGAAGTAAAAAATGTGAATAGTTAGGACACCACACATACTAAAATAAAAATTAAATACACTAAAGTAACAATAGTTGATACTTATGTTTACCAAATTGTCACTGTCCTTCATATTTGCTTCTTGTTGTTTTTACGGTGCATAAATATGTATGATATTAGCAGATGCCTTTATGCTAAATTTGTTTCATATCTTGTCAAATTGACCAAATATTTATTTTTTTATCATATATTTATTTTTGTTGTTGTAGAAAAATAAAGAATAACTTCAATGAATTTTTAGGTTGTCGATCATTTAATACCTCGTACCCCTACACACAATATTCAGGTTGCTACACATAACTTTGAAATTCTTTCTGTCGGTATCCAAACTATTTTTAATGCTCATCCGTCATTTTCCGTCAAAATAGAAGTAAGATGACAAAATTGCCCTTTTAAGAGTTAAGACTTCTTATTAGATATATTATATTACTTATGGGCTTGAGGCCCACTACGTGAATTGTATCTACGTTAAACCCTAGCCGTCATATCTCATGTAAACCCTAGATCATTGAGCCTATATATAGAGGCATTTATTTCACATTGTAATCATCAAGTATTCAATTAATATAAACACTTTTATGGTATCAGAAGTCGCGGACACGAGATCAAATCTCAGGACGTGCAAATTATATTTCTTCTCATTCTCTTATTTCTTATTCTCATAAAAAGCCCCAACTCTCTTCAATAATGGGCTTCTCTCAAACTTCTCTTTCAAATGTCCCCTAACTTCTAATAGGCTCCTCAATCTCCTCTTCTAAAAAAATGTACATCCAAACCTCAAAAACGGGCTTGTCCGTGAGGGCACGTGTTAGAGTATAAAACTCTAATTGGTCATTCAACTATCAGGTTAAGATTTTAGTTGAGTTGGTCCTTTAATATGCTATCAAATGTATTTCATAGATCTTGATAGACTCTTTCGGTGTGTGTTGCTTTGCCCACTCGTTAATCATGATAACGGGTGGGCGATGCATTGTTGTTTCCACATAAACTTCTGTTATTTACTATTCCTATGTCGTGTGTACTCATCTCTTATTCGACGAGAAGCCGCCAACCTCTTATTGCAAGTTTATTTTGTTTGGTTCTTTGTTAACTTATTCTATTCTAGCTAGTGCTTCTTACTTCTCCTTGACAACTGCTTGGAATTGATTATGCTATTTACTCTTCTCTTATTCACTATTTCTTATTCTTACTCACTTCTTTTCTTAATCAATTTTTCTTATTCTAATGTTTATTCTTCTGTTACCCTCAACGATTCTTAATCTCTTGTTAACTTTCTCTTGTTTTTACTATCTTTTCTTTCAAAACCATCGACATTCAAGCCAATCTTTATCCCTTCTTCCATCTATTAATTCTCTCTCTTGCCTGATCTTGTTTCTTTTCTTTTTACTATAATATATTTTTTACTTCTCAATATAATATTGCACCATCGTAGCTGCTTGAAATTGTTTCGCACCGACATAGTTGCATAAAAGTTTAGTGGTATATCTTAAAATCACTTTTGCACCGTCCTTAATTATGAGACGTATAGTTGCCGTACCTTCTCCCTAATCTCTATTTCGATCATTCTTCTTCTCCATCTCATCTTTTTTTTAACTTTCTTTTCTAATTCTCAATTTCTCTCTCCTCTTGTTCCCGTCTCTTTTTATATTTCTTTTTTAAATAATCAATCACTCTTTAATTTTCTTTCCCAATCTCTGTCACTACTATGGTTCAAGTTAATGCAGTTCAAGTTCACGTGCCTCATGTACCCCCATCTCTCAAGTTTGCACACATATTCCCTAAAGGCTTCATGACTGCTCACTTTGAATACTTTTTCTTCAGTCAAAACATTCAGCCTCCTCATGCTCTGACTGCGGTGACGTGTTAGATATGTTATATTACCTATGGGCTTGAACCCTAGCCATCATATCTCATGTAAACTCTAGATCATTGAGCCTATATATAAAGGCATTTATTCCACATTATAATTATCAAGTATTCAATTAATATAAACACTTTCACTTCTTTTGTTTGCAATTCATGACGAACTCAGGTAAAAAACGTTTATAAAGTGTTTTACTTTGCAAGCTGAGAGGTGCGAGAGTGGTATTCTTGAGCATTTGATCGATTATTGCTGCCACCATGGCAAAAATAGCTGCAATCGTCGTAGGAGAAGCTTCCGTCGCCGTCGTGTGAGGCAGGAGGTCAGAATCAAAAAAATTGTAAGAGGTTAGCGTCTTCAATGCTCTTCTTTCATTTGGATTTTAAATGAAAACTAGATTTTTAAGGTTCAATATGGTTAAGAAATTATAAGCACAATGGTGGAGTCTGACAATGGTGAAGCACACACCTGCCTCATGCTTCCTCCAAATTTAAGTACACCTATAGAGCTTGTTTAAGTCTTAAGCATTTCAAAGAAGGCGCTAATTTTTGCTTATAAATATATAGACATGTGTAAATTTCATTCCACGTGTTTTAAGTTTTCAAGCTAAATATATACAAGAACATTTTGTTTATATTTTTTTTTTGTCTCCTCTTTAATTACTTACGTTCTGATGTTGTTGTTTTTAGGCTTATTTAGACCCGAGCTATTTATTCTAATTAAGGCCGGAAGTTCCGAATATCAAGTGTTGGGTTGTTTCAGTAATCACTCTTTCCGCTTAACAAATTTTGTTTGTCATTAGTCTAATTATTATTTTATAATTATATTCTTACAAATGTTATTTCTGCTTACTAAAGTTGTTCTACTGATTGAATTGATATTTCCCTTAGTGCTTGTTTGAACGCTCATGAGATTCTAAAGATAGAAATAAAATATTCTTCAATATGTATATCAATGTAATATAATGGGAAAATGACACTTTTCTGTACATGAATAGTATATTTTTGACACTTTCATATTTTAATTTTTTTTTTCTTCTTCTCATACCTTACATTCATTTTGGAACAATTTTCTTCCGAAATTTCAAAATACCCAAATTACCTCTGAATTGAACGAAAATTAAATCTGGTTTAATTCTGGTCAAATTAAAGAGTGTGAAAAGATGAAATTGTCCTCAACTATTCATCAAATTTTCAAAGGTATGTCCCCCTTTCAACTATTTCTCTCCTCCTCCTCTGCCACCTCCTCCTCACCGGCGTTTCTCCAGTATCCATCGCTGGGGTTTCTCCGGCATGTGGGGAGAAGGTGGACCGACGAGGCCTCCAGAACACCTCCGCCAAGGTGTTCATCTAGACCCCATCATCCTCGACCCCTCCTTCTCTTCTTCTCCAGTGATTCTTCGCCGGAGCCGGCCATGGTTCTTCCTCTGCAGCCTCCATAACACAAGATGGCGAGTATCGACAAGGTGGTCAGCGAGCAGCGAGCATCGACGAGGTAGGCAATGGGTAGTGACCAAAAGGGTAGAATGCGGTGCTTCGTCGATCGTCTCCGGCACAGAATAGCCGGAAAAGAGATAGAGGGAGAGAGGGAATAAGAAATGAGTTCAAGAATTCAAAATTTTCACTCGCCAGAAAGTGTGCAGAAACATATTTTCCGGCACACTTTCCGGCAAGTGAAAATTTTGGCACAACTTCGGTCACCTCCACCTGTTGGGGAGATCCGGGCCTTACCTAGGAGGAGCACCCAATGAAAGCCCATACACACATTAGAGCCCACCTTTGACCCAAAAGACTAGCCTAGTGGGTCTAGGGTCCAATGTGTATATAAACCATCCTTATACTCAATACTCTTCCGATGTGGGACTTTGAACTCACATGTGAACATAACAATCTCCCCCTCCACATTGAGTTCCATCACATCGGGCTGGCTCCCCCTAAGCCCACATATTTACCTTGGTCTACTCTCCCACAAGAGCCCTTTTCATCCTATCTGAGCCTCACTGTGGGGAGACGCGATCATGGTCCCGGTCTTACCAGGCATAGGAGAATACCCGACCCACTTAACCAGGAGAGTCTACCGAACCAGGCTCTGATACCACTGTTGGGGAGATCCGGGCCTTACCAAGGAGGAGAACCCAAGGAAAGCCCATACACACATTAGAGCCCACCTTTGACCCAAAAGTCTAGCCTAGTGGGTCTAGGGTCCAATGTGTATATAAACCATCCTTATACTCAATACTCTTCCAATGTGAGACTTTGAACTCACATGTGGACATAACACCACCAACTCCAGTCACCAAGTACGAAGTCCAGCAGGTAAGCTCCGGCGATCGACGAGGTGCTCGTTGCCCAGCAGCTTCGTCATCTCACCTTTGTTTTCTAACCAGAAAACAGAGCATATGACTGCTGCTCCGGCGCCATCGCCACCGCAAGTCTTCGGCGGAGCCGAGCCTCCTCCTAGGAGACAGTAATTGCCCCCATCGTCTCCCGCCATCGCCGCCGCAGGAGGCTCTGTTTTGATGAAGTAGGAGGGTCCAATGGCATTCACTTGAAAATTTGATGAATAGTTGAGGGTAATTTCGTGTTTTCACACTCTTTAAAAAATTGGGTCAATTCTCTTCACTATATCAGGGGTAATTTCAGTATTTTGAGAATTTTAGGGTTAAACTGTCCAAAATGAAAGTAAGGTATAAAAAAAAGAGAAGAAAAAGTTAGAATATGAAAATGTTAAAAGTGTATATTGTGTACAAAATTATTCTTTTCCCTAATATAATAGACATGTATTGCTATAAAAAAAATACGATATTTGCAATTATTTTAGGTTCAGATCCATCATCAGTACAAGTATGAAATGGTCCATTTCTTGACATGTTGGGACTGTAATAAACATATAATATGTACATAAGGAGGAATTAACGTAGATAGGTACACATGTACAAACTTGTTTTTTTATTTGGGTATATTTATAAAAAATTTATTTCGTAAGTCACCTAAACTAAAAATGCCCAAACATGATTATAAATCAATCGCCCATTCCCAAACCATCAAATAATTGAAAAACCAAATAAAAAGCAAAGCTTTATAACATTCGCCAGAACACATGCAATTCAAAGCAAATCAAATAAGATCAGCAGTTCTACTGAGAATATGAAGAAACCCAAATAAATAGAGGGGTCCAAATTTGATGGCAAATCCTCAAATCCCACTGTTAGACCAAAAAAATAGTTACAGCTTTTTTTTTCATTTGTTTGACAAGATTCAATTCAGATGAATAGTGGAGCAAAGGAAGGAGATGATGGAAACACATGTAAAGACTTTAGAGAGAAAAGTTGTACGAATTTGTTGACTCCAACATAACAGGTTTCGGAATCAATAAAAGCAAGGGAAAATTGTAAAAAGTTTCCCTATATATGATTATGTTTTTTTTTTCACAAACTCTTTCTTCATTATATTTTTGCAAGAACGCTTTTTTATTTATATTCATTTTTGCAAAAACTCTTTCTTACTCATGTTTATTTTTGCACTTTTTATGCAAATCCGTGAAAATTAATAAAAGAGTCACTTAAGTGTTAATTCAAACGTGCTTAAGGGTGTGTACTTTGGCAAAGAAATCGGAGACCGCTCGGAACCAAACCAGAACCGGGACTAGAGAATCGAGAATCGCAAGTAACAGTTTCGGTTCTGGTTCTTTAAAGGGAGAACTGGGGAGTCCGGTCTGGTCCATTTTTTTACTAGTTCGGTCCGAATCTAGACCCCATGCCCACCCCTAAAGATGCTAACTCAAACCTACAATACTTAAAGTGACACTTTCGTTAATTTTCACGGAGTTATACAGATCGTGCGAATTTGAACATGAGTAAGGGAGAGTGTTTGCAAAAATATAGTGAAGAGAGAGTTTTTGCAAAAAAACAAACAATTATAGGGAGATTTGTACAGCCAAACTTTTTAGAGAAACGACCAAATATCCGAGAAATTCAAGCGATAAAAAAAACAATCCAAAATCAGCGTATCACAAAAACAGTTAAGATTCATACTTTATGGAGAAACAAGAAAAAAAACAGATCCGAGCTTTATTAGTAAAAATGAGAGAGGGAAAACTGTAATTTCATTTTTGTTAATTTGAAAAGACTAAAATACCTTTAACTTTTAGGATTAAAATGCCCTTAAATTTTAACTTTTAAGTAAAACCGCAATGTTTATTTAACACAAATTTGTTACACAGTGTAAAATAGTGAAAATTAATTACGTTTAGATAACCTCAAATTAAAAAAACTTATAAGTATACTACTCATTTGAAAAATAAGTTTAACAATGTGTATCCATTTGCAATTACCATGTACGTAGGGATGTTAGCAAGCCGAATTGGACTCATTTTTACAGAGCTCGGCTCGACTCGTGAAAAAAATGTGCAACTCGAACTCGACTCGTAAAAAAAGTGTGAGGTTTGAGCTCGCCTCGATTCGCTTGCATTATTACATTACAAACATTTATTCTATTAGTACATGGTGCCGCCTGAGATTTGCTCGACTTGATTCACCTCGTCTAATTTTATTATAAATATTTTTTAAGTATGCAAGTATATAGTTAATTAAATATTAAACGAACCGGCTCGCGAGTTTGTATAACGAGCCTTAAAAAGTTAGTCTCAAGTTCATCTCTTTTATTAAATAAGTCCAATCTTGAGTTTGAATTCGATTCAAACTCGATTATAACAAATACGGAACCAAATTCAAGCGACTCGTCAAAACTCGGCTGGCTTACATCCTATACATGACAAGTTGATACAAACCTCATGTCTCAAGGAACCACGTGCTATCCCAGGTCCATACATGTGTTTACATATCTGTATTATTTTGTCATTTAAACCATCTCCCATACTCACGTCAAATTTCCTCCACGCATATTCCATGCACCTACGTCCATGCGATCATCACACAATCAAACAGTTGTCGAGAAAAAATCACACAAGCAAACAAATTGAAAAACACCATACAAAATATTGGGAATCTTCGATATATATTATCAAATAGAAATTGCCTTATTTTATGTGATAGCTCCCCTATAGCCTCCATTTTATTCTCCCTATAAATACACATGCTCGTTATAACTTATAATAACCCAAGTCAAAAACATTTTCTGTTGTGCACATATACGTGTACGTAGATTTTGACAAGCATAATGAAGAAACCAATAATCTTCCTCCTATTCGCAACGTTCATGGTTCTGCAGGCCATGACCACTCATTCTGTTGAACAAGAAATGCCAGGTATACTGCTCACGTAAAAGTTCAAGCTGATATAGTCACGTTCTTACTTACTTACTTCATATCCTAGCTAACAAATATATATATTGTTATACATTGCAGTTACGGCTGCAGGTTCGAATATTACATCCTCGTCACAAGGAGGAAATGTTGGCGTATTTCTGGGTTCGAGTTCGAGGTGGAGGCCAACGACATGCGACAGGCACCCTAAGGTGTGCAGGAAGCCGGGGAGCCCGGGGCGGGACTGTTGCAGGAAGAGGTGCGTTAATCTGAGGAAGGACAGAGGGAACTGCGGGAGGTGCGGGCACAAGTGTAGGTACTCTGAGATCTGCTGCAGAGGGAGGTGCGTCAGGCCCTCGTCCGACCCGCACAACTGCGGACGTTGCGGGAACAGATGCAAGAGAGGAACTGCTTGCGTCCATGGCTTCTGTAGCTACGCCTAGCTAGCTACCAACCAGGTCAAGTTGTGATCAACATCATTGAAGCCCATTTTTCAGCTTGATGAAGTTATTTAAATTGGTATTAGCTAATAAAGGGCTAAGTCAACTTATGTGTTATGATTTGGGGTTTGTTATATATGTGCAATGTGTTGTTTCATGTAAGTTAGGTGTTTGAGGTCAAGTGTGCTGTCTTAAATTTTAGTAAAATGTCAAAATAAGCATGTTGTATATTGTTACAATTTTGTAAGAGTGTATTGTGTACTGTATTGTTGATAATGACAATTATGTATTGTGTATTTGAATTTTTTTTTCTGTCAGAGCAAAGTGTGTAATGGTGGTACAAAATTGATGAAATTACGCTAAAAATTAAAGTTATTTTTAGGAAAAAATTTTAAAATTTGTATAATCAAATTTTTTAATTTAATGTTTTAGTATAAAATTATTTATAAAAAAATTAATTATTAATTTCATGTGCGATTTTTTAATTTTTGTACAAGTATACACGCAAGAAAATTAAATTTCACGACACTTTTGTACTATTGACAACAACATCGCTTTTTAAAAATGTGATAGTATAAAATATCATTTTGTCATTTCCCCTATTATTTAACTAGAAGCATGTTCACAATCGCGAGGCCTAAGTGGGAGACGCTGACGTAGAGGAGCTTATTTCTGGCGCTAGAAACCTCTGAACTCCTCGTCTTCCTTGAAGCGGTGAAGATTGGCCCATGCGACGAGCATGCAGTGCAACTTCTCGAGCTTCATCTTCCTGTTTAGTCCGAGATCACAAATCTACCAAAGCCGAGTGTTTTGGCTCACCGGAGCCAAGCTGGCTGAGTGTGTTCTTTGCCGTGTTCCGTGTTCAGATTTCTATTTGATGCTCACATGTGGGATCAAGAGGGTGGGGAAAGTGTGGTTTTCACTACACATAAGTAAACTCAAACTATACATTTTTTTCATTTAGCTACATCTATTTAAGAATTTGGTCATTTAGATACACCCAACTCTTTTTTTGGACACCGATACCATATTTAAATGGAAATGTTAATTTTAAAAGTGAAAAGTCTAAAATGTCCTTGACTAAATATTAAAATTTCAAAACCTCCCACCTCCTATCTATTATCATTATCTCTCTGCTGTTTATGGGTTTGATACCTTCACTGGATGTAAAACTGGATTGTACATATGGGACCGAGCTCTACAACTAAAAGCTCAAGCTTATTAGTTGGGTTTGACCATTTTCTTTATATACACCCAATTTATTTCACTTTCTATATGGGATTCACACAACTTTTTCCCTCTCATGCTTCATGTACGCGTGGGGCTTATAATCCTTTCACACTTGTGTACACATGGACCTCTACTTCAATACTATAGCTTCGACCACGTCTTGACGTCACCTCTGGTCGCCGGTGACATGGAGCTCGACACGCTCCCATTTCAGCTCGCGGTTGCGGAGATCCAAGCACCCAATACTTACGAGAAGTGGACTGTTATGTTGGTAAGAAAATGTGTCGTATCTTGTACTCCACGGCTAATGCACTTTTGAAAACAAGGGAAAAAAGGGTGTAGGATTCACCTTACAATTTGGCATTTTATGGGCATAATCATTTTAGTTGTTGTTTTTGTCTTATGCTTTTGTTCGTAATAAGTTGGCCATTATTATTCTTGGTTCCTCTCATGCGTTATCAGTAGTAGTACATACCCGGCCGGTGGTCCGCATGTCCCCCTCATTGTTGGTAGTTATGACCATAATCATCTACCATGGTCAGATCACAAGTCTTTGTCTCCCACTTTACAAAAGATGCATTATATATGGAACAAAGTTTAAAAAGGTTAAATTTGGAAGTGAGGCGTTCATCCTTGGAACCGCCAGAAATAAAAATACCAATATATTCATATAATTTAGTATAAATAAGAAAAAATAAATTGTATATTAAAAAATAAAAATAATAATTATCAAAGAATTAGAAAAACAAAATAAGCGAATATAAATTAATATAGAATCAACAAGATAAAAATAAATAATAAAAAAATTACTAAAAGTTAAAGAAGATAAAAAGTAGGGTTGTTCACAGTTCAAAAACCGAACCGAATCGTTTAAAATCGAACCGACCAACCAAATTCAGTTCTCTAAGTAAGAGAACCAAAACCGAATCGGACTAGATAGGTCAGTTTTATAAAAGCTATCAAAACTGGGGAAGGACTCAGCTACAAACCATCATTATTATACAAATATTAAATGATTTGTGGCCATTGGATGAAAGTGATGAACGGATGAGATGGGGACGACAAAAACACATGAAACCAAAGTTGAAGCTGGTCAACAAGGGTAGACGTGTCATTTTCTAAATAGTTAATGGTAAGTGGTCCTACAATTATGGGAGTGATAACCACATAAATTCTATATAATCATGTTTTGAAAAAACGTCTCTTCACATTCAAATCAAAACATCAATGGAAGGTTAGAGAGAACTTCTGATGATCTGCGATTTTGTGTAGATGGAGGAGTCGGCCTCGGATTACCGGAGAAGAAGCGAAGGAGGCGAAGGCTACGGATGTACGGCGGTGGAAGGACTTGACCGTGACTGCAAAACGGGAAGGAGATTGTTTCCGTAATTGTATATATATATATATGTATATGTACATATACATGTATATGTATATGTATATATACATGTATATGCACATATACATGTATATGCATATATATATATACATATATCTACATATATAGATATATATACATATATGTACATATATAGATATATATAGATATATGTACATATATATATATATATACAATGTACATATATATATATATACAATGTACATATATATATATATACAATGTACATATATATATATATATATATATATATATATATATATATATATATATATACATACATACACACACACACACACATATATATATATATACATGTATATATATATATGTCCATGTATATATATATATATGTACATGTATGTATATATATGTACATGTATGTATATATATATATATGTACATGTATGTATATATATATATATATGTACATGTATGTATATATATATATATGTACATGTATGTGTATATATATATATGTACATGTATACATACATATACATGTATACATATATATATATATATATATATACACACATATATACTTATGTGTGTGTGTATATACACACACATACATATATATATATGTGTGTGTGTGTATGTATGTGTATATATATGTGTGTGTGTGTGTGTGTGTGTGTGTGTGTGTGTGTGTGTGTTCGAATTACTGGAGAAGAAGTGGAGGAGGCGACGGCTACGGATGTGTGGCGGTGGAAGGACTTGAACGTGACTGGAAAACGGAAAGAGGTTGTTGTTGTGGAAGAGCACAATCACCGTTTTACGGTACCAAGCACTTCCAAGAATTATGCTAATTGGGTTTCATATATTATGCTGAAAATTTAACGTCATAATAAAACAATTCTTACATAACACATTAAAATGCTTCATGATGTGTGTCATGAAACAATAAAAGAAAATAAGACAATGAAAAGAAGATGACACAAAAATCATTCGACGAACATATAAATTTTGATCCGTAGACAAAATATGCATGATGAAACAAATCCCCGTGAAACAATATAGAGTGAATAAAACATTTTATGTTGAAAACTTAACGTCGTAATGAAATAATTCTTACATGACACATTAAAATGTTTCATAAGATTTGTGTCATGACATATTTTATTCTTACAATGCGTGCTCCTACCCTTAGATTTAAGATGAAGATCACCGCAATTGAGGAAGTTCATGACCTCAATATCTTAAAATTTGATGAACTGATGGGATCTCGAATGACTTATGAGCTATCTCTGCCCAATATCGACAAAAGGAATAAAGGAGTTACCTTCAAAAGCTCACCACACAAGCAACCAGAATCTGAGGATTCTGACTCTGACGAAGAAATCAATGCTACAATGCCCCTTCTCACAAAAAATTACAACAAAGTCATGAGAAGATTCAGTCGAATGGGCGGAAGGAATGTTACAACAGATGCCAGAAACAAAGCTCCACAAAAAGCTCTGACAGGAGGAAGTCTTGACAAAGAGAACAGAAGCGGAGAGGAAAACAGCAAGAACAAAGGACCTCAGTGTCATGATTGTGAAGGATTTGGTCATCTTCCCAGAGAATGTCCAAATTTCCTCAAACGACAAAAACGAGGATATAAGGCTACCTTATCAGATGATGACAATGAAGATAGTGGTTTTGAGGAGGTAAGCAATTTTGTTGCATTCACTACTACCACTTCTGTATGTAACATTGATAACTATGCTAATATCAATGATGATCTCCATCATCCAACTCCAAACGAGAATTGGTCTAAAGAGCAACTGGTCGAGGCATACAAAAGCTTGCATACCAGATGGGTCAAGGAAACTCTTATCCTTGAACAATAAGGAGAACGGATCATCATTCTTACCAACGACAAGTCTAGATTCCTAGAGACGATTGTGGAGCTAATACGCGAAATTACCAGACTTAATGGAGAAATTAGTCTTATGAGTAAATCAGTAAAGATGATGAATCCTAGCTCAGAAAGTCTTGACAAAATCCTGTCAGTAGGAAAGCAGTCCGAAGATATGACGGGACTAGGGTACACACATAATACCTCCTCATCAATACTCACAAAGTTTGTCCCACAACAAGCCATGGCTGACAAGAAACTACAAGATGACACGACACATCCTACAGGACCACCTACAACAAATGTCGTGACATCTTCTATAACATGTTCTTGTCAATCAACTGCCAAAAGACATCCTCCACGCAGACATCGATATGTCATTATTGTGGTCGAAGGAGTCACATCAAACCATTCTGCTTTCAACTCCATGGGAAGAAGCAAGCTCAGTTACCACAAAATCAAAAGAGATATCAAGGTCATCTCTCGACTCCTCAGAAAACATCCCGCCTTGAATGGAGACCAAAAAATCTAGTCTATCGAGCTAATGTTGCATACACCTCCTTGAGTGCTTCAACCAACAAGGACTGATATCTCGATAGTGGATGTTCTCGACACATGACAGGTACTCCTGAGTTTCTTTCCAATCTCAAATTATATACAAACTGCTATGTTACTTTTGGAGATGGGATTCGAGCCCGAATCATTGGAAAAGGACTGCTCAAGCATCCAGGAGCTTCTTGGCTAACTGAAGCATTACTTGTAGAAGGACTCAAGGCAAATCTAATTAGCATCAGCCAAATTTGTGATCTGGGTTCAGAAGTAAAATTTACAAAAGAAGTCTGTATAGTAAAAGATCTGATCAAGTCACTATCCTACAAGGAATCTGCTCAATGGATAATTGTTACATCTGGTCGTCCGATTCACATATCGAGGCGGCAAAGTGTCTTGTCTCCAAAGTAGAAGAAACCAAACTTTGGCATAGAAAGCTTGGACATCTAAACCTTAGGAGCATGCAGAAGGCAATCTCAGAGCAGGCCATTACAAGAATTCCAAACCTAAAAATTGTGGAAGGAAAGATCTGCGGAGAATGCCAGATTGGAAATCAAACAAAGATGTCACACAAAAAGCTGCAGCATATCACCACCTCACGAGTACTCGAACTAATACACGTTGACCTCATGGGGCCAATGCAAGTTGAAAGCCTTGGAGGAAAACGCTACGTGTTTGTGTGTGTAGACGATTACTCACGATACACATGGGTTGATTTCCCTCGTGACAAGTCAGATATCTTTTCAATCTTCAAAACTCTATGCATCCAGGTCCAACAAGAAAAAGGGGAGACAATTGGCCAAATTATTCGCATTCGCAGTGATCATGGTCGAGAGTTCGAAAACAGTAAATTTGCAGAATTTTGCAACTCATAAGGGATAGACCATGAGTTCTCAGCACCAATCACCCCCCAACATAATGGAATTGTTGAGCGCAAAAGCAGGACTCTACAGGAGATGGCTAGAGTTATGATGCTGGCTAAGGACATACAAACTCACTTTTGGGCAGAAGCACTTAACACTGCCTGCCATATCCACAATCGAGTCACTCTCCGACCAGGTATGTCAATAACTCATTATGAAATATGTAGGGGGAGAAAGCCTAATGTTAAGTACTTCCATATCTTTGGATCCACCTGTTATATTCTGGCTGATAAAGAACCTCGTCGAAAACTTGATCCAAAGAGTGATGAAGGCATCTTCCTTGACTACTCAAGGAATAGTCGCGCGTTCCGGGTCTTCAACAAACGAACCAAGACTATGATGGAATCAATCAATGTTGTTGTTAATGATGACCGTGAAGATGCCCCAGAAGATGCGACCGGCGAAGAAGGAGTTTATCCCAACAATGTTAGGAATGATGCTATTACTGATGTCAGTGAAGATGCTAGCAACAAGCCAGAAGACAATGATGCTAGTCCAAGTTTCAAAAACGATAAGGCAGTTCCTGAAGCCAGCAACAAGATCCCCTCACGAAGAATCCAGGCTAATCATCCTATCCCTGGAGTAATTGGAGATCTAAATGAAGGCATACGAACTCGGACAAAAAACTCCTGTAAATTACAACGAGATAATAGGTAATATATACTTCGTTTCAAATATTGAACCTAAAAATGTCAACGAAGCCATCAATGATGAGTATTGGGTCAATGCTATGTAAGAGGAACTAATTCAATTTGAGAAGAACCAGGTATGGGAACTAGTGCCCAAGCCAAGTGAAGGAAATATCATTGGCACAAAATGGATCTTCAAAAATAAGTCTGATGAGCTTGGTAACATTACTCGCAATAAAGCAAGGTTAGTAGCTCAAGGGTACACTCAAATTGAGGGAGTAGACTTCGATGAGACATTTGCTCCAGTAGCAAGGCTTGAAGCAATCAGACTCCTACTAGGGATATCATGCCATCTACAGATCGAGCTTTACCAAATGGATGTCAAAAGTGCATTCCTGAATGGAGATCTCAACGAAGAAGTTTATGTGTCACAACCTAAAGGATTTGTTGATCCTCACTCCCCTGATCATGTGTATAAACTCAAGAAGGCCCTCTATGGATTGAAACAAACACCAAGAGCCTGGTATGAAAGACTCACAAAATTTCTGATTAAAAGCGGCTACACTAGAGGGGGAGTCGACAAGACTATATTTGTGAAGAATGAGGATGGAAATCTGATGATAGCCCAAATATATGTAGATGACATTGTCTTTGGAGGGATGTCAAGAAAGATGGTAGAGCAATTTATCCAACAAATGCAATCAGAATTCGAGATGAGCATGGTGGGAGAGCTTACCTATTTCCTAGGTTTTCAAATCAAACAACTAAAAGATAGCATCTTCATCTCTCAAAGCAAATATGCGAAGAATATTGTCAAGAAATTTGGGCTAGAGAAAGCTTCACATAAACGGACACCTGCAGCTACACATATCAAGCTAATTAAAGATGATCCAGGAGAAGCCGTCGACCAACACCTGTATAGAAGCATTATTGGTAGTCTTCTCTACCTTACTGCCAGTCGACCTGATATTGCCTACTCTGTGGGAGTGTGTGCACGATATCAGGCTAATCCTAAGGTTAGTCATCTATCCCAAGCTAAAAGAATTATAAGATATATCTCTGGGACCACAGACTTGGGTTTATTATACTCTTTCGACACATCCTCTACCTTGGAGGGGTATTGTGATGTTGATTAGGCTGGAAACACATCAGATAGGAAGAGCACATCTGGAGGCTGCTTCTTCCTTGGCAATAACCTCATATCATGGTTGTTGCCTTGTCCACTGCTGAATCTGAGTATATCGTTGCTGGGAGTAGCTGCACACAATTACTACGGATGAAGCAAATGTTAGTCGAATACAATGTCAGACAAGAAGCCATGACTTTGTATAGTGATAATGTCAGTGCAATCAATATCTCTAAAAATTCGATTCAACACAGCAAAGCCAAGCATATCGACATTAGACATCACTTCATTCGCGAGCTGGTCGAAGACAAGAAGATCGTCTTAGAGCACATCCATACAGAGAAGCAACTAGCTGGCATTTTTACCAAGCCACTAGATGCAGTCAAATTCGAGTACCTCAGATCGTCACTCGGACTCTGCACCATCAGCAAATAATTGAAGTTGCTAAACCGTTGAGAAAAGTTGGTTGGTACCTATTCATGAACTGGTCCAAAAATCCCAACTCATGCCATTGGGCCAAGTATACCAAAAGCCCAATCCCACATAAAAAGAGGAAAGGTCGCAAGATACGATCTGTTACCTACAGATTTGATTTTTTTTTCAAAAACTAGTTTGCCTTTGTTTGGGTATTTCGTTCCCATCTCTCAAACTCTTGCGCAAAACACCATCACTCTCGACAAAAATGGTGAAAACTAAGAGCAATCTGGCGCCGAAGAAAGCCACTTACGGATGAAAAACCAAACCCAAGAAGACCGAGGCAAAGAGCCCCAAAAGCAGTAAACCCGGCACCAACAGATATGGGGTACGAATCAAAGGACTGAAGCCAAAAAAGGATGCCGAGGGTTCCTCCAGAGAAATCCCACCGGAAGAAGCACCAACACCCGTTTTTCAAAGAAAAATCGGACTGGAAGCTCTGCATTCACGATGACAGAACTTACAGGCTCTCAACGAGGGACTGGCGGTGGCTAAGGAAGTCAAGAAGCCTCCATGCAAATCATCCCTGTGCCAGTTTCAGCAATTTTTCCAGGTATCGATTCTTCCGTCGTATCGAATACTGATACTTCTAGGAACAGTGACTTGTTAGAGTCACTACTGGAAAATCAGGACCCTCCTCAAGAAAGAGTGGTTGAGAATCTAATAAATACTGAAGGGGAAAAGAATGATGTGACCCCAGTCAATCTTGGATTAGAGAGAATCGCAGAAGGAGAGGGTGGAGAAGAAGGTGTGACAGATGTCGTTCATGTACCCACAGAAGAAGATGTGGTAGAAGAAGAAGAAGTTGCTGACTCGGAAGAAGCTGAGGAAGAAACTAGTGACAAAAGTAATTCTGAGAAGGAGGAGACCGGAGACAGGGATATCGATCTGGAAGGAGTTGAGAAGGAAAACAACCCTGCAAATGATGCAAATGGTGTAGAAGACGGTGTAACTATTGCTGCCACAGAGTCTGTTCCTGAAGACGTCGTAGCTAATGTTATAGAAGAAGCGCCTCTGGTTGTTAGAGGATATGTCACAAAGGATGCTACTGAAACAGCACACACAGTGCTCTCGTCCATGAAAAAGAAAGTGTTAGAAGAAAATGAAAGTCTTGCAGTAATGGTAGGAAAGTTGAGAGAAACCAAGAAAAGGAAGGAAGTGAAGGATGCTGGAGGCCCCAGCAAGAAGAAGAAGTTGTTCGCTAAGGATAAAGGAAAGAAGATTGTCTCCAAAAGGAGACTGGTTGATAAAGAAAGTGATGATGATGCAGAGGAAGTAACCATAAAAGAAGCAAAGAAGGCAGTGAGCCCGAAGCTGGTCAAGAACACCCCAAGTGTTCCATATGACAATGTGTCATTCCATTCGGCTGCTAGTGCAACTCGGTGGGAGTTTGTGTTCCAAAGGACGGCCTATCCCGAGAATACCTTGTCCTCGGAGATCCTTGGACTGGAAGCCATCGTCAAGCTTTTGCAAAAGGCGGAACTCATGAAGACTGTCACCGACATAGGTAATCACTATCCTCTGTTGGTTAAAGAGTTTATTGCAAATTTGCCTGCTAGATTTGGTTCTCCGGATGATCCGAACTGTGAGAAGGTCTATGTCAGAGGCTTACGCTTCAACATCTCCTCTGACATTATAAATACCTTCTCGCGGACGAAGTGTGTCCGCTATGTGCCACCACCTGACCTGAACAAGGTACTCAAGGAGATAACTGGTGATAAGAGCATAGTGTGACCTACTAAAGGCACCGTGGTGGCCTCGATTCACTTCAAAATACTCCATAGTGTTCCGTATCGGAGTAGCAAATTGGGCACCCTCCACACATGGATCCTCCATCAAACCGGAATTGGTAATTCTCATCTTCCAAATAGGTACTGGTTCCACACTTGATTTTGGCAAGTTTGTTATTGACCACCTTGTTAGACATGCCAGATCACAAGCTGTGAAGATACCTATTCCTTTTCCGTCCCTTATATCTGAGCTACTAGTGCACCAACACCCTGGTGTGTTAAAGACAACCGATAAGGCAAGAAAGCGTGGAGGAATGATTGTGGTAAGCCACAAGTTGTTCGAGGGCAAGCATCCTCCTGATCTTGTCAAGAAAAAAGTCAAACCAACCAAGGCGACGACCAGTCGAGCTACCAGTGCTGCCCCTCCAACAAAGACTACCAGCAGAGATGCAATAATGCTCGAAAGAGAGATAGTTGTACTTGACGAGGACATCGTCAACCTAAAGATGGCGCTGAAGCACCAGTCCCAACGTAGATCTCACTGTGCTAACTTGCTGAAGTCGATGCCTCCTCAAGACTCTGACAGCAATGGTTCCTCCTCCCTACCTGATTCTACTGAAGACACTACCAAAGATGCCTCTGCAACTGCTACAGAAGAAGATACTGCTAGTTCCAGCAGCAGTTCTGTTTGAATTTTAAGTACTTTATGAATATTTTAAAAACTGATTGACTCTTTATGTTGTATTTGTTCTGAACATGCTTCATACATATTCTTGACTGCTGATCGGGAATGTGTGTGAGTTAAGTTTGCATTTTACTCTCTGTTCTATTATTCGAATTTTTCTTTAAGTTTGGCTCTTTTTTGAGCCAGCAAGGGGGAGTAAGACGTAAAACACGAGACGCACGCATGCCGATCGCTGCAAGTAAAAGCTACGACAAAAGCGACGCAAAATGCCACGAAGAATGTTGTCAATAAATGCGACGGAGAATGCGACGAAGAATGCTGACCTTAAAAATAGCCAAATGGGGAGATTGTAGTTAACGACGTTTTTGGCGATTGGCTTATTTCTAAGGAACTAGAGAAAATATTATAAAGAATGTCGAAGCATCGTATGCGACATTTTGTATGACATTATTAACGACATCTAAACATCCTGTTCGACGGAAATCAGGAAAGTCCATGTTCTGCAAAAAGTACGACTACGATTAGGAATTATGAAAAGTTCCAGAACGTCTCCGATTCTGAAAAGAAGAAAGACAGTGATAAAGAGGAAACACATTAGGGTTAGTACTCATGCTCGATTGCTATAAAAGCTTAGGCTACCCCCTTAGCAATTGTGTGGTTCTTTTATTGTTTCCTAGCAATAATTTACAAACCTCTTAGACGTGAAGGTTTGCGGGCTGAGAGGTTGTAGATTGTGCTAAGGATATTGTGTATCACCATAACTATTGAGAGTTAGGTGATTGAGGGTTTACTGATCGCGTGAGTGAAGACTGCACGCAACCACAACGTTCAACGACAACTTGAACCGATAGAGCAAGGCGATTGCTCGAAGAATGGAATCAAGACGGAGTCTTGGATTCAGGGGGAGACCCTGAGATAGGTTTGCACGTGTAATAAGTAGCATAAAGTATAGATCTTGGGATGATCATAGGTACTTGTATGTTTTGACGTATTGCTAATAGTGAAACCTTTCCGCTAGGATGAAAGCCCCCAGACGTAGGTGACGTTGTGTAGGGTTTTGGAGCGTTCTAGATCATCGAGATAGCGGAAGCATTAACAAAAGCAACTCAAAACCTTGTCCAAGAACATGAACCATTAAATCCCAAAGAAAAATCTATTCCACAAGAAATTTACCTTTTGGTGTTTGTTGAATCAATAAAGAAGAACAATGAGGTCTTCTTCTCTAGAGCAAGTCCACACCAAGGGGATGATCTTCAAGATCCTTCACTTAATGCCTACTAGAACAATTAAATGAAGAACAAGAGAGCAAGAAGAGGAGAGATGGTGTTGTGGCCGGCCAAGGAGAAAGAGAGAGGGCTTGTGAGTGAGTGAGTAAGTAATTAATTCCTTAGATATTTCTCTACTTCATCAACTCATAAGTATGGGTCTAAAAGGTGAAAGCATGGGCTTAAAGGTGTCATTACCCATACAACTTAAATCACTCACCTCTTAATCAACAATCACCAACTAAGCATGGTGTGTGTGGCCCCACCCTTGGACCCACCAAGGTGGCCGGCCATGTTGGGCTTATTGGGCCCAAAATGGGCCCTTGTTGGGCCGGTCACGTGACCTCATGGGCCGAGCCCAATGGGCTCGCCCATGTGGTTTCGTGTCGTGTCCAAAAGTCGCCCGACCCTATTTGTCATTACTTATCAAACAAAGTCCGACGCGACATCGACGAAAAAACTCAGTTTTCTTGATTCGCTAATTATTCTCTCAAACTGAACCCATGGCCCAAAACCATCAGTTTTGTCCATGTATTGCTCCTCAAGAAACGTTAAGGTTTCCTTGTCTCAAGTTATTCGTCTTGTATGTGTGTGACCCTCCAGGCTCATGCCACCGTTGGCAGATCGGCACAAAAGATCACTCTTGTCCGATCTATCATAAGTGGTCTCTAGTAAGACGTTATGATTACCCAAGGTGCATGATGATCGATGATTCGATTTATCCTTGTGCGTACAAGTCACTATCCTATTATCTCTAGACATCCCGATAGATCACAAGGCATAGAGTCGTCATCCGTGTTTAATCAATCATTGTTACTTGATATGTGAGATGGCTGAGAACTGATAACCCATATCACTGGCATGGTCATGCTCTTTCTCTCAGTCACGCTCAATCAAGAGGCCTTTAACGGATATCTTTCCCATACCATAGTACGAGGGATAAATCCCTTAGCCGTCTTTCGTGTCACTCATGCAATCCGTTCCGCCACCCAATCATGCATGTTATTGCAATCTTGTTACGGAAAACGTTGGGCGCAAGTTAAAGCCGCACGTACATTGCATAGCGATCACAAAGACTCCTTGATCTAAGGACATCGTAACAAGCGATCGCATTTGAATATGTTCATGGCTTAATCTACGAAACACTATTCAAAGCGGGTCATCCGATATCAATCACCTCATGATATCTATGATATGATTCCGGGATCCCTCATCCCTATGACAAGTAAAACTATGTCATTGAGAACCATCCTCATAATGGTCGCTTCTATTGAAGCGTATATTGTCCAGGGACTCGTTAAGTGTGATCCGTACAGATTTATGGTTCTACTACTTTAGTGGTCATAAATCAGATCATGCTTAACATATTACTTCAACACATAAGTAATACAAAGCCGTTTTATTTATTACAAACGATGATAATTATACATAGACATTTATAGACTACTAGCAATTGGACTAGAGCATAAAAACGCTATCAATCTCCCACTTTCCCATAGTTCCAATCTAAGTCCCAGTCTATACCTATTGACCTAACATGTTTATCATGTTTCGCTTGAGGAAGAGCCTTGGTCAAGGGGTTGGATGTGTTATCATCAGATGCAACGTAGTGGATCTTCACGTCACCTCTAGCAACTATGTCGCGGATGATGTGATACTTCCTAAGTACATGTTTGGATCTGTCATGTGCCCTGTGTTCCTTAGCTTGCGCAATGGCCCCAGTGTTGCACAATATAAGTCTAATGGGTTAGATGGGTTTTGAATTACACCTATCCCAGCCATGAAACTCCTGATCCATACAACCTCTTTTGTCGCTTCCGATGCAGTAATGTACTTAGCTTCCGTCGTAGAGTTGGCAATGGTGTCCTGCTTCTTGGTTTTCCAGCTGAATGCTCCACCGTTCAACGTAAACACATATCCCAACTGACTCTTAAAGTCATCGGGGTCTGTCTGGAAACTAGCGTCGACATATCCTTTGAGGACTAGACCATCATTTCTTCCCCCGTATACAAGAAAAGCGTCTTTGGTTTTTCTCAAATATTTGAGAATCGCCTTGACGGCAATCCAGTGTTCCTCACCGGGTTTGGATTGATGTCTACTGGTACAGCTTAGGGCAAACGAGACATCCGGTCTCGTACATATCATGGCATACATTATGGACCCTATAGCCGAAGCATATGGGATCTCATTCATTCTTGCTAGCTCTGCAGGTGTCTGAGCACATTGTTTCTTGCTAAACTTTATGCCATGACACATGGGCAGCAGTCCTTTCTTTGAATTATGCATTGAGAATCTTTTCAGCACTTTGTCTATATAGGTGCTTTGACTTAAGCACAAGACCCGCTTGGTACGGTCTCTATATATCTTGATCCCCAAGATGTAAGAGGCCTCGCCTAAGTCCTTCATTGCGAAACACTCACCTAACCAAGTCTTTGTTAAGAGCAAGGTAGGGACGTCGTTTCCAATGAGCAGTATGTCATCAACATAGAGCACCAAGAAAACTACTTTGCTCCCATCTTCCTTTTTATATACGCAAGGTTCATCATCGTTCTTGATGAAGCCAAACTGTTTTACAACTTCATCAAAACGCTGATTCCAACTCCGAGATGCTTGCTTCAAACCATAAATTGATTTGAGCAACTTGCAAATCTTTCCCTTATTCTTAGGATCCTCAAAACCCTCATGCTGGGACATATAAACGTCCTCAGCTACCCTCCCATTAAGGAAGGCGGTTTTGACGTCCATTTTCCATATCTCATAATTATGATAAGCTGCTACGGCAAGTAGAATGCAGATAGATTTGACCATAGCTACTGGAGAAAAGGTTTCTTCATAGTCAATTCCGTGGATTTGCCTATAACCCTTTGCTACCAGTCTTGCTTTATAGGTCTGAGATTTACCATCCATGTCTATCTTTATTTTAAAGATCCATTTACACCCAATGACTTTTACGTCAGGGGTTTGATCCACCAAGTCCCACACTTGATTATCTGACATGGATTGCATTTCTTCCCTCATGGCTTCCAGCCATTTCTCAGAGTCGGTTCCGTCCAGAGCTTCTTGAAGGTAGCTGGATCATTGTCCACTAACACCAAATCATCACCTCCAGTTACTAAGAAACCGTATCTGATAGGTGCATGACTTGTCCTTTTAGACGACCTTGGACCGTCCTCATTAACTGTAGCTATTGGTTCTTGCTCAACGACCACTTCTGGCTCTACTTCTTCCAATGGGTCGTCCAGTGGTTCCTGAGTGACTATCTCATCTAGAACTTCATCAAGAAGAACAACCCTCCCACTGACTGTCTTGGAAATAAATTCTTTTCCAAGAATGTCCCACCTCGGGCGACAAAAACTTTGTTTTCGCTCGGTTTATAGAAGTAGTATCCTTTTGTTTCTTTTGAATATCCGACGAAAGTGCACTTATCTGATCTCGGTTCGAGCTTGGTTGCAAGCAACCGTTTTACATAAGCCTCGCAACTCCAGATTTTTAGGAAGGAGAAAACGAGTTCCTTCACGTACCATTTCTCGAATGATGTCCCTTCCAATGCTTTCGACAGAGCCCTATTTATTATGAATGCGGCTGTTTGTAGAGTGTAACCCCAGAAGGAGATCGGGAGATCAGTGAGACTTAACATCGATCGAACCATATCCAACAATGTCCGATTCCTTCGCTCGGACACACCATTGAGTTGCGGTGTTCCTGGCGGAGTCCACTAAGATAGTATTCCACTTTCGGTAAGATGACTAAGAAACTCCTCGGATAAGTATTCTCCACCCCGATCAGAACGGAGTGCCTTGATACTCTTTCCGAGTTGGTTTTCTACTTCAGTCCTAAACTCCTTGAATTTACCAAAGACTTCGGACTTATGTCTCATGAGATAAACATAACCATATCTACTGAAATCATCAGTCAATGTGATAAAGTAGCCTAAACCACCTCTGGCTGGTGTACTCATTGGTCCACATATGTCTGAATGTATTAGACCCAATAGATCACCTGGCCTCTCACCTAAACCAGTGAAGGGCGATTTAGTCATCTTGCCCATTAAACACGCTTCGCATCTATCGATCTTTTGGAATTCGAATTGACTTAGAAGTCCGCGCTTGTGAAGCGCTGAGATGCGTTTCTCATTTATGTGACCTAGACGACAATGCCAGATTAGAGTTTGCTCTAAATCATTAGCTCTAAACCTCTTAGCATTTAAATTATAGAGCATGTTGGATCTCGATTTTTGCATATTTAATATGTATAAACCTCCAATAGTATGAGCATTTCCATAAAACATGTTGTTGCGCACAATATTAAAAAACCCGTTCTTAATATCAAAATAATAATCTTCTTCTTCAAGAAGGGATATTGATACAATATTCTTGCTGAAAGCAGGTACGCAAAACACATCCAAAATTTATATTACAAGCCCACTAGGCAAAACAAGGTCAACTGAACCTACAGCAGTTGCGGTAACTCGCACGTTGTTCCCAACCCTTAGGTCCACCTCGTTTTCCCCCATACCTCTTCTACAATGCAGTACCTGCACTCCGCACAGACATGAGACTCAGCTCCAGTGTCTAGTACCCAAGCATTTATAGTAGAAAGATTTAGCTCTAATGGAATACCTGACGAAGTAGCGGCCCCACCGCCCTTCTGATCTTCCTTTAGCTGCTGACAGTCTTTCTTCCAATGATCAGGCTTTTGGCAGTAGACACAGACCGACTCCTTTGCCTTCCCCTTGCCCTTCATGGGTATGGAAGATTTATTAATGAAATGTCGTCTGTTCTTCCCCGCCGGGTGCATTAGGCCTTTGCCCTTATCACCACCAGCTTTGAAGCCGGATCCCTTCTTGACCATCAGAACACCTTTGGGCATACTGCCCCTTATGCTCTTCTCGGCAGTCACTAACATGTTGTGCAACTCCGATGCGGTCTTGTCCATGTCATGCATGTGATAATTCATGACGTACCCACCATATGCATGAGGAAGGGATTGCAGAATAAAATCCGCAACCATCTCTTTTTCCATAGTCATTCCGAGACTAGTCATATGATCGAGATGTCCCTTCATTCGTAGGACGTGTGGACCTACGAAGCTGCCTGCTGACATTTTGCAGGCAATGAGTTCTCGGAGAACAGTGTACTTTTCAATACGTACTTTCTCTTTGAACATATCCTTGATCTGTGCAAACATTGCAAACGGATCATGGGATAGCTCCATAAACTGCTTCTGGAGGTCCGCCTCCATGCAGCCCAGCATGACACACGCAATGTCGATAGAGTCACTAAGGTGTTTCTGGTACGCATCCTTAATGACCCTCGTTGCGTTGGCAGCTGACTCCACCGGGATAGCCTTGTCAAGGACGTACTCCCTGCGTTCCAACTTTAACACAAGTCGTAAATTTCTGTCCCAGTCCAGATAATTTTTTCCATTGAGTTTACACTTGTCAAGTATAGTCCTCAACGACAAATTAGACGAGTTTGTTGAATTACTAGCCATTTCTACACGAAGAAAGTAAATTTAATCAGAAAAGTTTAATAAATTTACGAAGATCCGAATTAAACACCAACCATCCGATTCTAAGGTTTAGAATCTTTAAATCAAGATCCCTTATTTTTCAATTGAAGTACGCTAAGGCGCACCGCTCCAATTGACTCATTTGGGTAGGACGTCCATCCAATTACAACCTGTGTAACTCTTGGTCAGGGTATGTGCAAAAGCACACAGCTTACCCTTCTGATGCCTCAGCTCGACCTCAGGCCAAGAATCGTGGTCGAGTCAACCAACCTTCCCTTATGCGTCAATTTTGTGCATATGCTCTGCTAAGGCGCACGACATCCCACAAAGTTGACCATTCCATATAGAACCCATTCCATCGATGCTCCGCTAAGGCGCATGACACCGATAAAATGTTTCTACATGGGTGTGAATTTGGGTGGCATCTCACTTGACTCAAATTATGTTGTGATTTGGTTGTGTTTAATAATTCGAAAGTATTTTGGTACAATTACGAACCCGTCATCAACAACCTGTGTTGTGACGTTTCTAATTGTATCATATACAATCTTCTTTTGAAGTCGTCATTTGCAACCCGTGCAAACACCTTTCAAAAACGAACTCATCCATCACAACCCGTGCAATGATGGTTCACAACGCTTTAATCATGCAAACAATTAAAATCGATTTTAATCTTTGCATGTGAGGTGATGGCTTATAAACTTATAAGCTAAGCATGCAAGCATACAATTATTTCTAATAATTAAAGCAAGCAAGCATAAAGCGTTTAAACATGCACCAATAGCCCATCCTATTCTTAAGATTCTACAAGACATCACATCTTCTCGTCTTTCTCATTCGGGCTCCCACTAGCTCTTGGACTTCCTCCAAGACCGTAATACTCGGTTCGTAGACCGGAAAAAAATAATTACACTTTAAGGGCTCGAATGAAAGAATAATTATACGCTAACACTAACGGTGTGCAAACCGTGAAAGCGATAAAATCTAATGGGCTACTAATGCATCATACATCTCATCACATCATCCAACATGTTATCACACAAACATGTTATCAAATAATATGCAATTATTCCGGTTTTAATTTTGCCAAGTTGTTTGGTCGGGTTTATCGAAACTAGAACTTTTCGAAAAACGGTTTATCGAAACCGATCAAATTTAAAAGTTTTCGAAATATTGGATCGCGGGTTCATCCACAGACATAATCAACCTGCACGAACCAAGTCGGGCCCACGCTCAATGGGCCGAAGCCCATTGGGCCAAGCCTAACACCACGGCTCGGTTTGGGCCTAGAAAAGCCCAAACCGAGCTTGCCTCCCCTCTCGGCCTCGGCCAAGAAGGGGGACGGCCCCAGTCACCGCCGGCCTCTCCCGGCCTCCAGTGACCTCCGTCCAGTACCTCCGATCCGGCTCCCCGAGAGTCTCTTCTCGGACTCGACAAATCCAATAAAATCCGAAAAATTCCAAATTCAATATATTTTCCAAAAATAACATATTTCATGCAATTTTCCCAAAAAGCATTAAAAACATGTTATCAACAAATATGGCATGCAAATCATCATAAAACCGAAACAAGTTCAACAAGACAAAGATTAAGAGGGTTAACCATCCTCTGATACTACTGTAGGGTTTTAGAGCGTTCTAGATCATCGAGATAGCGGAAGCATTAACAAAAGCAACTCCAAACCTTGTCCAAGAACATGAACCATTAAATCCCAAAGCAAAATCTATTCCACAAGAAATTTACCTTTTGGTCTTTGTTGAATCAATAAAGAAGAACAATGAGGTCTTCTTCTCTAGAGCAAGTCCACACCAAGGGGATGATCTTCAAGATCCTTCACTTAATGCCTACTAGAACAATTAAATGAAGAACAAGAGAGCAAGAAGAGGAGAGATGGTGTTGTGGCCGGCCAAGGAGAGAGAGAGAGGGCTAGTGAGTGAGTGAGTAATTAATCCCTTAGATATTTCTCTACTTCATCAACTCATAAGCATGGGTCTAAAAGGTGAAAGCATGGGCTTAAAGGTGTCATTACCCATACCCCTTAAATCACTCATCTCTTAATCAACAATCACCAACTAAGCATGGTGTGTAGGGGTGAGCATGGGCCGGGTTGGACAGTCCATGACTTGTTTTTGGGCCCAAACCGGACTTAGCGGGTTGACTATTATTATGTCCATTCCCGGCCCATGAAGAGTGTTGTCCGATGGACGAGTGGGCGGGTTGAGCCCGGACGAGTTCCGGATTAGTCCAGCCCGTCCATAACATTAAAAAAATAACATATTATACACAAAATCTTATTGAAAAAATAAGTTATGTACACAAAAACATATTGCAAAACTAATCAATATCACAAAAATATATTGTCAATAACACTTACAGTAGTTTATATGAAAATTTTGTTTTTCGAAATTGTTTGCTAAAAAAACTTAAAATGACCCTTTCAAAATTAGTGTCAGTTGTGTGTGTTTAGCTAGTTAGTTCGTTAAGTCCATTAGGGCGGGTTGGGACGGGTTAGTCTGGACACCCCACTTCATGTCCGCAACCCGGCCTGTGATATCTCTATGGTGCCAGTTCTCGGCCCGTCCCGGCCCGGGTCACTCCGTGTTGGGATTAGAATGGACGGGTTGGTCCGGGTTCACGGTTTGGGCCGGGTTGTCCGGACATTTCTGCTCACCCCTAATGGTGTGTGTGGCCCCACCCTTGGACCCACCAAGGTGGCCGGCCATGTTGGGCTTATTGGGCCCAAAATGGGCCCTTGTTGGGCCGGTCACGTGACCTTATGGGCCAAGCACAATGGGCTCGCCCATGTGGTTTCGTGTCGTGTCCAAAAGTCGCCCGACCCTATTTGTCGTTACTTATCAAACAAATTCCGACGCGACATCGACGAAAAAACTCAATTTTCTCGATTCGCTAATTATTCTCTCAAACCGAACCCATGGCCCAAAACCTTCAGTTTTTTCCATGTATTGCTCCTCAAGAAACGTTAAGGTTTCCTTGTCTCAAGTTATCCGTCTTGTATGTGTGTGACCCTCTAGGCTCATGCCACCGTTGGCAGATCGGCACAAAAGATCACTCTTGTCCGATCCATCATAAGTGGTCTCTAATAAGATGTTATGATTACCCAAGGTGCATGATGATCGATGATTCGATTTAACCTTTGTGAGTACAAGTCACTATCCTATTATCTCTAGACATCCCGATTGATCACAAGGCATAGAGTCGTCATCCTTGTTTAATCAATTATTGTTACTTGATATGTGAGATGGCTGAGAACTGATAACCCTTATCATTGGCATGACCATGCTCTTTCTCTCAGTCACTCTCGATCAAGAGGCCTTTAACGGATATCTTTCCCATACCGTAGTACGAGGGATAAATCCCTTAGTCGTCTTTCCTGTCACTCATGCAATCCGTTCCGCCACCCAATCATACCCGTTATTGCAATCCTGTTACGGAAAGCATTAAGCGCAAGTTAAAGTCGCACGTACATTGCATAGCGATCACAAAGACTCCTTGGTCTAAGGACATCGTGACAAGCTATCGCATTTGAATATGTTCATGTCTTAATCTACGAAACACTATTTAAAGCGAGTCGTCTGATATCAATCACCTCATGATATCTATGATATGATTCCGGGATCCCTCATCCCTATGACAAGTAGAACTACGTCATTGAGAACCATCCTCATACTGGTCGCTTCTATTGAAGCGTATATTGTCCAGGGACTCGTTAAGTGTGATCCGTACAGATTTATGGTTCTACTACTTTAGTGGTCATAAATCAGATCATGCTTAACATATTACTTCAACACATAAGTAATACAAAGTCGTTTTATTTATTACAAACGATGATAATTATACATAATTTATGGGTAAACAATTTGCTGTGTCGTTGTTTGTTACGTTTTATATTTACTGTCCTGCTTTATCTACGCAAGTTGTCATATACGGTGTTATAGCTTTATACATAACATTGTGTGTGGCATCTTGCACAACTACCTGATCAAAATTTCACTCACGAATGAATCATTAAATTTTGGGGTAATTCCATGTTAGTACCCTAATTTTACCTTATTTTCAAAAGTTTGAAAAGTTTGAAAAATTAAGGGATAATTTCATGTCAGTACCATAAATTTGCCTCATTTTCAAATCAGTACTCCAAGTTTGAAAAGTTTTTTTGCCGGTACCCCAAGCTTAATTAATTGCAGATAACTACCTAATATGTTAAATCTAACAGAATTAGGATGTGAAAAGACCAAAATGCCCCTAATGTTTATCATATTTAATATCAAATTGAAACTTTTGAATGGAATAACTCTCTCATCCGACCTTCGTTTCGTGCTCATAAAATGTCAAATCGAAGAGAATCGGAAAATAAACAAATTTGAAGATTAATATTAATAATTAAATTGAGATAATAATTAATATTATTTAATTATTAATTATAAATATTGTTTAATTATTAATAATTAATAAATTTTTATTCAATTATAAATATTCTTCAAAATTGTTTATCTTACGATTTTCTTCGATTTGATATAGTATGAGCTTAAAACGGAGGTCGTATGAGAGAGTTATTAAATTCGAAAGTTTCACTATAATATTAATTATTAGGGTAAATTCCACATGACCCCCCTTAACTATACGCGTGTCTCACATGCCCCCCTTAACTACAAAATCAATCTGTAAGGTGCCTTAACTATCAAAAAATCCCACTTTACCTTTTTTGTTAACTTTTTTCAAAATTCTGTTCATTTTTTTGTGAAATGACGAAAATACCCTTGTATATGAAAAATGAAAATAAATGAATAAAAATAATTTTGAACTTTTTTTTATTTTCTCCTTGTACAAAATAAAGAATAAAAATAATATTTTAGTATTAAAATTTTATTTATAAATATATTTATAAAAATTAATAAAAATATAAAACAATGTTTCAAAGTAATTTTTTATTTTTAAATTTTTTTTGTAGAAAAAGCTTTTTAAAAATTATTTTTCTATTAACAAAATTATATTCTTTATTTTGTACAACGAGAAAATTAGAAAAAAAGTTCAAAATCATTTTTATTTATTTATTTTAATTTTTCAGATAGAAGAGCATTTTCGTCATTTCACCAAAACTTAATAGAATTTTGAAAAAAGTCAACAAAAAAAAGTAAAGTGAGATTTTTGGATAGTTAAGACATCTCACAAATTGATTTTGTAGTTAAGGAAGGGCATGTGAGACATGCGTATAGTTAAGCGGGATCATGTGGAATTTACCCTAATTATTATAAGCATTAGGGGCATTTTGGTCTTTTCATATCCCAATTATGTTAGATATACAAGATTAGGTACTTATCTGCAACTAATTAAACTTGAGGTACCGGCTAAAAACTTTTCAAACTTGGAGTACTGATTTGAAAATGAGGCAAATTTAGGGTACTGACATAAAATTATCCCCAAATTTTTCGAGCAAAAAAAATTTGTTTAAAACAATTATACTCGAGCTAAACAACTATATATCCAAATAGAAACTTCATTGAAAGAAACAATGTTATTGATTAGAACAATCCATCACCACTACAATTCTAATTAGAGATAAACTATTATAGATTTAGTTACCTTACTAGCGTTGCAATTGAGTTGAAATTTTAACGATTCGTTTGAGCTCGATTCAATAAATATTCGAACTAAATTTGTTATAACCGAGTCAAACTTGAACTTGAAATTGAACTCATTCAAATATTGAACCTGGTTCGGGCATAAAGGTTTAAGAATCTCTAAACACGAGTCATCTCATTTATAATTAGTTATATATTCTTTTATTTATATATATTATTTTTACACTTAATAAACATTTATGATGAAACCAGATCGAACAAAGCCATCCTGAGATGACTTTTAATACAATATATTTTTTATTTCATGAAAATTAATTCATTAAACATCTGTATAAGAAAATTAAACAAACTGAATCGAACGAGTCAAGCTCGAGCTTTACTGTTTCTCCTAGAGTAGAAATTGATCTTAGTGGTATAAACTTGTTTTTGTGTACGAACGAGTCGAGTTCAAACTGAATAATTTATTCACAAGTCAAATCGATTATCGACAAATTGATAACTGTTCATATTACGTATTAGGGCTGTAAACGAATCGAAATTTTAACGAGCCGCTCGAGCTATCTTGATTTGTTAAACATTCAGTTCGGGCTCGATATAGTCAATTTCGAGGCGAATTGAGTCGAGATCTCAAATTGACTTATTTAGTATTTAATTAAAAATATATATTTTTATGTAATATTAATTTGACTATTAACAAATTTTGTATTGAAATTTAAGTGAACAACATCTAGGCAAGCATAGCGCGTATATTTTCTTTTGAGTTGAGCTCGAGATTATATATATATTTCTTAGTCGAAATCGAGTGTATTTGTATATGAGTTCTATCCCTTTTATAATTGGATGAATGAAGAGTTGGCATTTAAAATAAATAAATAAACTGGATCCTCCTAAATTGATGATCAATTCGACTCGTGTGCATCAATACACCGTAAATATCTCTTCTCACTTCCACGTGTCGCTCCTCATGTGGCTAAGGGGTAAAATCGTAATTTAGTCTCCCCTTGTGATTGAGAAAAGGCCAGAAATATCAACACCAGCTAATAAATTGACACTCTCCTCCAAAAGAAAAAAACAAACACACACACACTCAAGTCACAGTCGCAGCGGCGATTACAGTTTCGCTCTCTGGTAGCTGCAATCGAAACTTGATAACTTTTGAGTGGTGTCCAGTACTTGATCATATAATAAGTTTACAATGTCTTCACTTCACTACTACGATCCATTTTGTTGAGGCTACTCGTTTTAAATGCCACCAACTGGAAGTCGTGGTGTTGAAATTCTCATCCACAAACACTTCATATGCATGTGTTACGAATATTCCTTGTACCTAACTAAAATAATATGAATGAGGTGTCTGTTTTATCTCGGACTTGCATGTGTTTTACGAATCATGGAGTGAGAACGGAAATAAATCACGAGGATTTCTTTCCATTGTCAATATTCACCAAACAACGGTTGGATTATGGCCCAATAATATATCTTGATCTGTATATTTAATTATTTATTAACCTATTATGCACAATGATATATCTTGTTGAACGGGCGATTAACCATAAGTGGAAGAGACCCATGTTCCTTCGTTTAAATTATTGGGTCCAAAAGAGTATAGGCAAAAAACCTCATTATAAGGCTTTAACTTGTTTTTTGATTTCTATGGTTTCATTCAGAATTTGTTTGTGTGGATACCGGTAGACGGCATACCAAAAAAACATGTCTGATGAGATAAACAGTATCTAAAATCCCGAAAACTACAACATGTAACAAATTCAATCCTTTATGTTGGTTATTTTCTCAAATTGTATGGATCTAGCGATGGAATCGTGGTTATAATGTAGGGAAAATGTCACTTACCTCTCTCGTAATATACCTGATTTTCACTTACCTCTCTCGTTTCACGAATACGTTCTGACAGGTTCCCGAAGTATACAACTTTCTCACTTTAGGTTTGGGCCACGAAGGTACCTAAATTTGATACTAAATGTGGGTGTCTTTGAAGTTATGTTTTTATTTGGGTGTAGCTCTCTGACAAGGAGTTATATACTTGGGTTCGATTTATCTCCACAAATAAGTTTGATAAAAGTAATTGCTAACAAGTGATATATATTTGAGTCTTGTGGTTTGGTGATTTGCAAGGATGTCTGATAAGGATTCTGTATCTTGGGATGATGGTTATACTTAGAGTTCATTGATTTGATATTCTTTGATTCAATGAGAGGAGCAATTTTAAAGCTTTTTCGATCAGTTTGGATCAATGTATTGCGTTGGCTGATGCAAAATAAATAAATGTTGGTAATATACAATTAGACTTTGTCATTCTTGGGACATGACATACAGTTTTACTGCTGAGACAACTTCTAAGGGTATTTGAGATAAGCTTCAATTTATACATCTCCCAAATGATAAAATGGGTGTGATATGTACCTGCAGAAGAAGCTCATCACTTCCAAGTTACAGTAAGGTACACTTTGGACTGATCACATTAATGAGTTTGAATATATGTTTGTATTTAAAGTGTGTTAGCTTGGGTGCTGAGTTTGAAGATAACCAGAAAAAACTTTCTTGGTGTAATTGAAGCTCATGGATGCAAGTACTTGGAGAGAATGGTTGTTGCAACATTTTTTTAGTGACAAGCTGATGTTGTCAGCAGTTAGACATACAAATCTCTATTTCTTTCAATAAGGTATTGATATTAAAGATGAGCTATAATTACACATGTATCTTCAAATACCAGACGCCAGGGCCGGCCCAAAAATACTAGAGGTCTAATATGATATTTCAAATGAAAACCTTTTTTTAAAATCGTTTTAGTTTATTTAAGAACGTAGATTTAAATATAATTATTTTTTGGGATAATGACATTTTGTTACACCTAACTATAGCGAAATGACACTTTCATACCCTAACTATTTTCTTTCTTTTTAAGTACCCTGATAATTTTTTTGTGACAATCTAACTCTAAAATATCTAAACTATCCTCGTTTAAAAACCATAAATTGAATTGGTTCAATTTGGTTTATATTTAAGATGCAATTACAATTATGCCCCCAAGTCTAAAATTGAATTTGAACCATTTCAAATCTGGTTTTGATAAATCAAATTGGATCAGTGTTATTCTGATTTTTAAACCAGAGGTATTTTAATCATTTTAATATAGGTTGGCACAAAAAAATTGTCAGTGTACTAAAAAAAAGAGAAGTAATTAGGGTATGAAAATATCATTTCACTATAATTAGGTGTAACAAAATGTCATTATCCCTTAGTTTTCTTATACTTTTTTGTCGACTTTTTATTATGCACTATTGTAATTATCATCAATTTTATGTAAATTTTACCTTTAAAATACGAGCTTCATTCTATTATTACATTTTAAAAATTAAATATAAATCCCTAATTTTCTTAAAATTTTAAATTTGTTCTGTAGAAGGTCAAGAAGCAAAACAATCTTTAAAAGGATTTTTAAAACTTTACATGTTAATTCATTTAAATTAGGGATTAAACTAATTTAATACTGAATATATGCTCAAATGATTTCAAACTTGAAAAGTTAATATATAATATTTATGTTGATCTTAAATTAGGCTTAATATGAATGAATAATGTTGTTACGTTCGTTATTGGCACAGTTTTTAGGTAAGGCGAAAATTGTCAAGCAGTTAGTCAAGCATGTTGTCAAGCGTATTGTCTCAACACTTTTCGTGACATTTGTGGATCGCAGCATTGTAAAGTTTCTTGAAATAGGAAACGTATTGCGATTGGAAGGTGCCAGCTGTGTACAAGACGTTTAGTAAGTCTTGTTGTTATACAAGGCTTTTGGTAAGTCTTGTTGGAGTTAAGATTCGGGAAAACTCTCTTGCCGTGAAAGAGACTTTGCAAGAATATCGGCATGAAAGGAAATTGGGAAACCTAAAACCGATCAGGTTTAGGTAACCCTAAATCGATCCAGAATCTAGAAGCAGCTGCTATAAAAGCTAAGGCTCCACCCTTAGCAGCCAGGGCGTCTCTCGTATTGAATTCATATTTTCTAGACGCAACTCCGTATAGTCTCTTCATGAACATCTAGTGGTCTTAAACGTGCAAGGCTGGCGTGCTGAGCGACTTGGTGTTTCACGAAGAGCTATTGTGTATCACTACCAGATTCGAAAGATCAAGGATTAGTGATTGTGGGTTTTATGTTAAGGCGTGATTGAAAGTTCACGTAAAGGAGCTTAACAGCGACTAAAGACATTTGGGCGTGCGAGACTCGTAGAGTGGAATCAAGTTGGAGGCTTGGATTCAGGGGGAGTCCCTGATATAGATTTGCACTAGGAAGAGTAGCATAAAGTAGTGATTTGTGTGATAATCACCTTGTATGTTTTGACTTATTCCATTAAAGTGAAATCTTTCCACTAGGCCGAGGGCCTCCAGACGTAGGTGAGATTGCACCTAACTGGGTAAATAATCTTGTGTGTCGCTGTTTACTTTTACTGCTTTTAATTGTGTGTTTGTCTAAATATGTTCGCAGACACATTTGTTAAGAAGTCTGTTGTAACATTGTTCTCGACATTGTTCCTAATATCTTGCCTGAACAACTACGATCAGAATTTCAATTGGTATCAGAGCAGGCACCTACATCTTTTAGGTGAGATCTTGGGTGACAAATTCTGATCATGGACAACACAAGAGAAGAAGGATCCGGCAACCGTCCACCTATTTTGGATGGGAGTAACTACGCATAATGGAAAGCCCGCATGTGTGCCTTCCTTAAATCAATCGACGATAAGACTTGGAAGGCTGTTGTGAATGGCTGGAGCGCCCCATACTATCAAGATGCCGAGGGAAATATTACAACCCTCAAACCTGAATCAGAATGGTCTAACATCGATGATGAGGCTGCCCTTGGAAACTCCGGAGCCCTCAACACAATTTTTAACGGCGTCAATTTTTACCTCATCCTACTAACCTAATCATTCTACTGTTATTAGTAACAAGATAGAGGGCTTGTCTCCAGATGAGGAATGTAATGATGATGAGCTAAACAAAGCGTATTGTATTCTTTACACGAAATTGACTGAAGAATATAAGATTCAAGATGTACAAGTTGCCCAAATGATAAGACTAGAATGCTAGAATGCTGAATCGTAGCCGAGTTAGGAAGTCGAACACAAAGTCTTTAACTTGTGTATCGACTTCTTGAGGAAACCATAAGCAAAGTAATGGACAGATAATAATAACGACACCAAAGATGATTACCCAGTTCGGTGACTCCGCACCTACGTCTGGGGGCACTTTGCCAGTGGAAAGGTTTTTCACTATAGGTAGTCAATAGTACAACTTTAAGCACCAACTAGCTATCACACAAGCTATTGTCCTAAGCTACTATAGATCTCACCGTGAATCACCTCGACCAGGAGCCTCTCCCCCTGTCTTTGAGATTTCCTCAATTCCACCCTTCGAGCAAGCCTATGCTCAGTGTCGTTGTCTTCTTTGACGGCGTTGTGAATCTTCAATCACAAACAAAAACCCTAACCGATCCAAACACTTCGTATTCGTGACTTGATGTTTGATCGGAGCAAAGATCCGTTCTAGCGAATATTCATCAGCCTCTCAACTCACCGATGGTGCACGGTTAAGAGCTCTGAGAAATCTTGCAATTGTTAGAACAAGAACGGATGATCTGCTAATGGGAAGCCAAGGGCTTTTTATAGCAGCTCACATTCCTAATCCTTCTCGGACCAGGAACAGGAAAGTCAGGCAAGTTGTTGCCGCCTTCCACGACAGCTGGAAGTCGTTTTGCCTGTTCTGGCTTCCTGAATAAATCAGGCAAGTCGAGTTGCCGCCTATTGCTGATGTGTAACTGCCAGCTGGAAGTCGCCTGACTTGTCGACGTCACTCTCTTGCGCTCCAAGTCTTCGTGGCGCCTTTCTTCTTTCGCTCCAAGCTTCGTCGAAATAGGAAAGCTTCAGATCTTTCCTAATCTGGATTGCAACAAGTCGCTCCACATGTCATGTAACATGTTGCACGACTTCTTCCATTTGCGCTAAAAAATTATGCCAACAATTAAACGTAGCAACAGTCTCCCCCTTTGGCAATTATTTAGGCAAACACCTTTTTAAGCCCATCGTCATCTTGTGGCAGTTACGCACAGCAAGTGATTTATCTTGTGGCAGTTATGCACAGCAAGTGATGTGACTTCTTTACTCCAAGCAGGCACATCGTCGTCACCTTGAGGCAGTTACGCACACAGCAAGTTATGTGACTTCTGATGCAACTTCTTGTGTGTCTTTCTAGTGTATCCTCTAGAGCGGCGATTTCTTTGTGCGACTTCTATGCGCAACCTCTGGCGCGACTTTTGGCGTAACTTCGACTTCTGGCGCGACTTCTGGTGAAACTTCTGGCGTAGCTTCTGTCGTATCACATTTATCTCCCCCTCTTTGTCTAATAATATTGCCAAAGACAATCATACAATGAAATTCGACTAAACAGCAGGGTAAAACAGCTCACACCATGAGCAAAATAAACAGCTCAAACATGAGCAAATATCCAGCTCAAACATGAGTAAATATCCAAAAATAAAAAGTCATAGTGTGCGGAAAATTAACTCGGACATACCCCGAGGATTTAAGAGTGTTTGGAACAAAATTATCATAGTAAATTTAGAGAAATACTTAAAACGACGTGGAGTCGTCAACATCATTTTCAGCATCAGGAGCAGAGCGGAGGTCATCGAGAAGAGCTTTTCACAGGCGAATTTGCGGGTTGATAGCATCGCAATTGACTTCTCCAGATCATCGATCATCTCCACCAATTCTTCCTCCATCCTAGTGCCATTTGGTCCTGAAGGTCGAGAGCTTGAACCAGCTCCTGATTCTTTGGCCATGGGAAGTCCGAGGTCCTTCAACTGCTTCCCTTCGAAGTTCTTGAGGCTGATAGCAAGGGGCAGTGGCTTCTTACCCGGAATATCCGATTCTCGAACAATGTGAGGACATTGTTGGAGAAGGAGACCGGTGATCAATGAAGGAAACCCGATAGGAAGTTTGATAGCACATGATTTGGCGTGTTTGACTAGATGTTCAATAACGTAAGCGCCAAAATCAAGAGAAGACTCCGTACCTATTTGGTATATGAGTTTAGCCAGCTCGGTTTTGATGCTTGGCCCATGTGTAGAAGGTGCCCAATTAGCCAGACCAATGCGGTAGAGAATTGAATATTTTGCTGTAAGCTCAGTAGCCGCAATGGTGTCTTTGACAGGCCAGACCTTCTTTCGTCCTCCAGTGATCTTGACCACTACTTTGTTCAAGTGCGGGACTTCTAGAGTGACTTCTGGGTCTTCTCTGCCAAGGTAGGCGTTGATGGTTGAGGCAGAGATTTCGAAGCATTCTCCCCGAACGAACACTTTTCTGTATTCAGCGTCTTCTGGTTCATCAAACTCGCTTGACAGGTTGACAATAAACTCCTTGACCAATGCTCGGTAGAATGGCCCAATATTTATGACGGTGTTGGTCAGGCCTGCTCTTCAAATAAGTTCTACAATCGAGTTTATCCCCTGCGCTTCTGTGGAGAGTTCTCTTTCTGGATAGATCTTGCGTTGATAGACATACTGCCACTTAACGGCATTGTCTACAGAGTGGAAAGAGACATTGTCTGTAGGCGCTTTAGGCACATACTTAGGGAGTTTCTGCCCTCCCATCGCCTTTTTGACTCGTGGTAGCACAATCTGGGTGTCTTCTTCTTCAGATTCCTCTTCTTCAGGAGCAGAGGGTACTGCAGTAGTCAGTGACTTCCTTCTTGACTTCTTCGGCTGTTTAGACGCCGAAGCTCCTCCTTTCTCTGTGCCTTTCCTCTTTGGGGTCAATCTCCTCGGAATTTGAGGTTCTTCTTCTTCATCAACCAACCTTCGTGTTGGTAGCTTCTTTCTCTCAGCCCTTTTGGGCACAGCTTCTTCCTTTTCCATGGTTTCAATGTCAACACTTTCTTCGATGTTGAAAAGTTCCTCTAAAGGTTGAGTGACTTCTGGAATGGCTTCAGGATTTTCATTAAGCCCTGAATCACTGTTCGGGGCGACATGAGAACTTCCTTGTTTCTGTAAGTCCTCGTTTAGAGGAGATTTCTCTGGTGCTGGTGTCGACTTAGAGGGGCTGGATTGGTCCTTGGTGCTAGTGTCGTGGACTTCAGGAACAAGGGTTTCTAAGCCCTCTACAGGCAGGCTTTCTTCTATGTTTTCTTCAGAGAGGATGGCAGATTTACCTTGTGTTGGAGTCGAAGTTGAGTGAGAAGCTTCCTCTTCTTTGTTCGCAGTTTCGGCTAAAGTGTCGTCCTTTTCAACGACGGGAGTTGCCTCTTCTGGTGTGGTAGACGAAGGTGAGGTCGTTACTCCTTGAGGCGCTGCCGAACTTTCTCCTGAGATTTTTCCTCCTCGAATCCTCACTCCATGCTTGTTCGTTGAGGATTTGGAGGCTGACAATTTTCGAGCGATCATCTTCACACGCATCTTTGCTCGTAATTTGGATGCGGATGGTATACGCCCGCTTCTTGTTCCAACCATTTGCTCGATTGTTTTTGTTTTTGGAAGTAAGAGCAAAAAAATCTTTCAGACGCGGATTCGTTTTAGCCTTCTCTAGGTGCCCTAGCAGTTTTGGGGAAGATGGAGAGGATTGTGCAGGCTTTTTCTGTGGAAGTTGAAGGGGGTTGAGAGCTGATTGGATAGTCGTCAGTTTTTCCAATCATTCCCCTTTTTGAATTTTTAACCAAATAATTCCACCTGGGCTTCTGATAATGAGATTAGGGCCCAGCTAGATTTTGTGGACCCTGCCTGGTCCAGATAGAGAGAGAGCAAAAATTCACCAAAAGCTCTCCCTCTTCTTTCTTGACTTCTGGTTACTCGAGACAGCAAAGTCCAAGGGATGACCTCAGACTTTCAAACCTGTTAGCATCTAATGCTTTTGTAAAGATGTCTGTGACTTGTTTCTCAGTGGGTAGGTACTCGAGCTTTATTTTCTTGTCTTCTACAAGCTCTCGAATAAAGTGGTGCCTGATGTCAATATGCTTTGTCTTGCTATGTTGCACTGTAGGGTTTTGGAGCGTTCTAGATCGTCGAGATAGCGGAAGTATTAAAAGATAATCTACTCCAAACCTTGTCCAAGAACATTAAACCATTAAATCCCAAAGCAAAATCTATTCCACAAGATGTTTACCTTTAAGTCTTGTATGAATCGATAAAGAAGAACGTTCAGATCTTCTTCTCTAAAGCAAGTTCACACCAAGAGGATGATCTTGTTGATCCTTCACTTAATTGCCTACTAGAACAATTAAATGAAGAACAAGAGAGCAAGATGAAGAGGAGGAGAGGGGTGTCCGGCCACTATGAGAGAGAGAGAGATATTTTTGTGAGTTTTGTGATTAAATGAATAATGAATTAAAGTCTTGCATTTGAATTCATCATCCAACTCACAAGTATGGGTTAAAAGTGATTGGTATGGGCTTAAAGGTGCTTTAACCCATACCCCTTAAATCACTCACCTCTTAATTCACAATCACCAACTAAGCATGGTGTTGTGTGGCCCCCCCAATGGTCCCACCATGTGGGCCGGCCATATGGTCTTATTGGGACCTTAATGGGCCGGCCATGAGGCTTCATGGGCCGAGCCCAATGGGCCCTCCCGTGTTGTCTCATGCCGTGTCCAAAAGTTGCCCGACCCTTTTGTCGTTACTTATCAAACAAAGTCCGACGCGATATCGACGAAAAACTCAATTTTTCTCGATTCGCTAATTATTCTCTCAAACCGAACCTATGGCACAAAACCTCCTGTTTTGTCCATATATTACTCCTCAAGAAACATCAATGTTTCCTTGTCTCAAGTTATCCGTCTTGTATGTGTGTGACCCTCTAGGCTCATGCCACCGTTGGCAGATCGGCGCAAAAGATCGCTCTTGCCCGATCCATCATAAGTGGTCTCTAGTAAAACATTATGATTACCCAAGGTGCACGATGATCGATGATTCGACTTAACCTTTGTGCGTACAAGTCACCATCGTGTTATCTCTAGATATCCCGATTGATCTCAAGGCATAGAGTCGTCTCCCTTGTTCAATCAATCATTGTTACTTGCCATGCGAGATGGCTGAGAAATGATAACCCGTATCATTTGCATGGCCATGCTTTTCTCTCAATCAGTCTCCATCAAGAGGCCTTCTAACGAATATCTTTCCCATACCGTAGTATGAGGGATAAATCCCTTAGCCGTCTTTCGTGTCACTCATGCAACCCGTTCCGCCACCCAATCATGCCCTTTATAGCAATCCTTTTACAGAAAGCGTTTGGCGCAAGTTAAAGCCGTACGTTCATTGCATAGTGATCACAAAGACTCCTTGGTCTAAGGATGTCGTGACAAGCTATCGCATTTGAATATGTTTATGGCTTAATCTATGAAAACACTATTCAAAGCGGGTCGTCCGATATCAATCACCTCATGATATCTATGATATGGTTCCAGGATCCCACATCCTTATGACAAGTAGAACTATGTCATTAAGAACCATCCTCATACTGGTCGCTTTTAAGGAAGCATAGGTTGACCAGGGACTCGTTAAGTGTGATCCGTACAGATTTATGGTTCTACTACTTTAGTGGTCATAAATCAGATCATGCTTAACATATTACTTCAACACATAAGTAATATACAGCCGTTTATATTTATACATTACAAACGATGATATTTGTACATAGACGTTTATAGGCTAATACCAATTGGACTAGGGCACAAATGCTATCAATCTCCCACTTGACCTTAGCTCCAATCTAAGTCCCAGTCTATACCCATTGACCTAACATGTTTTTCATGTTTATCTTGAGGAAGAGCCTTGGTCAATGGGTCGGCTGTGTTATCATCAGTTGCAACGTAGTGGATCTTCACGTCACCTCTAGCAACTATGTCGCGGATGATGTGATACTTTCTGAGTACATGTTTGGATCTGTTATGTGCCCTGGGTTCCTTAGCTTGCGCAATGGCCCCGGTGTTGTCACAATATAAGTCTACTGGGTTAGACGGGTTTTTAATTACACCTAACCCAGACATGAAACTCCTAATCCATACAGCCTCTTTTGCCGCTTCACATGCGGCAATGTACTCAGCTTCCGTCGTAGAGTCGGCAATGGTATCCTGCTTCTTGCTTTTCCAGCTGAATGCTCCGCCGTTCAACATAAACACATATCCCAACTGACTCTTAAAGTCATCGGGGTCTGTCTGGAAACTAGCGTCGACATATCCTTTGACGACGAGATCATCATTTCTGCCCCCGTATACAAGAAAGGCGTCCTTGGTTTTTCTCAAATATTTGAGAATCGCCTTGACAGCCATCCAGTGTGCCTCACCGAGTTTGGATTGATGTCTACTGGTACAGCTTAGGGCAAACGAGACATCCGGTCTCGTACATATCATGGCATACGTTATGGACCCTATAGCCGAAGCATATGGGATTTCATTCATTCTTGCTAGCTCTGCAGGTGTCTCAGCACCCTGCTTCTTGCTAAGCTTCACGCCATGACGCATGGGCAGCAATCCTTTCTTTGAATCTTGCATTGAGAATCGTCTCAACACCTTGTCTATATAAGTGCTTTGACTTAAGCCCAAGACCCGCTTGGCACGGTCTCTATATATCTTGATTCCCAAGATGTAAGAGGCCTCACCTAAGTCCTTCATTGCGAAACACTCACCTAACCAAGTCTTCGTTAAGAGCAAGGTAGGGACGTCGTTTCCAAGGAGCAGTATGTCATCAACATAAAGCACCAAGAAGATTATATTGCTCCCATTTGCCCTTTTATATACACAAGGTTCATCATCGTTTTTGACGAAGCCAAACCGTTTCACTACTTCATCAAAACGCTAATTCCAACTCCAAGATGCTTGCTTCAAACCATAGATTGATTTTAGCAACTTGCAAATCTTTCCCTTATTCTTTGGATCCTCAAAACCCTCAGGCTGGGACATATAAACGTCCTCAGCTAACCTCCCGTTGAGGAAGGCGGTTTTGACATCCATTTGCCATATCTCATAGTTGTGATACGCTGCTACGACAAGAAGAATGCGGATAGATTTGACCATAGCTACTGGAGAAAAGGTCTCTTCATAGTCAATTCCGTGGATTTGTCTATAACCTTTTGCTACCAGTCTCGCTTTATAGGTCTGAGGTTTGCCATCCATGTCTATCTTTATTTTAAAGATCCATTTACACCCTATGACCTTTACGTCAGGGGTATGATCCACCAAGTCCCACACTTGATTATCTGACATGGATTGCATTTCTTCCCTCATGGCTTCCAGCCATTTCTCAGAGTCGGTTCCGTCCAAAGCCTCTCGAAAGGTAGCTGGATCATTGTCCACTAGTACTAAACCATCACCTTCAGTTACTAAGAAACCGTATCTGACATGTGCATGACTTATCCTTTCACAGCGCCTCGGACCGTCCTCATTAACTGCAGCTATTGGTTCTTGCTCAATGACCACTTTTGGCTCTACCTCTTCTAGTGGGTCTTCTTGTGGTTCCCGAGTGACCATCTCATCTAGAACTTCATCAAGATGAACAGCCCTCCCACTGACTGTCTTGGAAATGAACTCTTTTTCCAAGAATGTCCCACCTCGAGCGACAAAAACTTTATTTTCGCTCGGTTTGTAGAAGTACTATCCTTTTGTTTCTTTTGGATATCCGACGAAAGTGCATTTATCTGATCTTGGTTCGAGCTTGGTTGCAAGCACCCTTCTAACATAAGCCTCGCAACCCCAGATTTTAAGGAAGGACAAAACGGGTTCCTTCCCGTACCATTTTTCAAATGATGTCCCTTCCACTGCTTTCGACGGAGCCCTATTTATTATGAAAGCGGCCATTTGCAGAGCATAACCCCAGAAGGAGATCGGGAGATCAGTGAGACTTAACATTGATCGAACCATATCTAACAATGTTCGATTCCTCCGTTCGGACACACCATTAAGTTGCGGTGTTCCTGGCGGAGTCCACTGAGATAGTATTCCACCTTCAGTAAGATAACTAAGAAACTCCTCGGATAAGTATTCTCCACCCCGATCAGAACGGAGTGCCTTGATACTCTTTCCGAGTTGGTTTTCTACTTCAGTCCTAAACTCTTTGAATTTATCAAAAGCTTCGGACTTATGTCTCATGAGATAGACATAACCATATCTACTGAAATCGTCAGTAAATGTGATAAAGTAGCCTAAACCACCTCTGCATGTGTACTCATTGGTCCACATACGTTTGAATGTATCAGACCCAATAAGTCACCTGCCCTCTCACCTAAACCAGTGAAGGGCGCTTTAGTCATCTTGCCCATTAAACAAGCTTCGCATCTTTCAATCGTTTGGAATTCGAATTGACTTAGAAGTCCGCGCTTATGAAGCGCTGAGATGCGTTTCTCATTTATGTGACCTAGACGACAATGCCAGATAAGAGTTTGGTCTAAATCATTAGGTTTAAACCTCTTAGCATTTACATTATAGAGCATGTTGGATTTCAAGTTTTGCATATTCAATATGTATAATCCTCCAACAGTGCGAGCATTGCCATAACATATGTTGTTGCGCATAATATCAAAAAACCCGTTCTTAATATTAAAATAATATCCCTCTATTTCAAGAAGGGAAATTGAGATAATATTCATGTTGAAAACATGTACGCAAAACACGTCATTAAGTTCAATTACAAGCCCACTAGGCAAAACAAGGTTCACAGAACCCACGGCAGGTGCGGCAACTCTGGTATTGTTCCCAACTCTTAGGTCCACCTCGTTTTCCCTCATATCTCTTCTACTGTGTAACACCTGCACATCAGCACAGACATGAGACTCAGCTCCAGTGTCTAGTACCCAGGTATTAATTGTAGAAAGATATAGCTCTAATGGAATACCTGATGAAGCAGCGGCCCCACCGCCCTTCTTCTGGTCCTCCTTCATCTGCTGACAGTCTTTCTTCCAATGACCAGGCTTTTGACAGTAGTAACAGACCGACTCCTTTGCCTTCCCTTTGCCTTGTACGGGCATGTGAGGTCTAGGAATAAATGGTCGTCTGTTCCTCCCTGTGAGGTGTTTTGGGCCTTTACCCTTGCCACCAACAACTTTGAAGCTGGGTCCCTTCTTGACCATGAAGACATTTTTGGACGAACTGCCCCTTATGCTCTTCTCGGCAGTCACTAGCATGCTGTGCAACTCCGACGCGGTCTTGTCCATATCATGCATGTTATAGTTCATGACGAACCCACCATATGCATGAGGAAGGGATTGGAGAATAAAATCCGCAGCCATTTCCTTTTCCATAGACATACCGATACTAGTCATATGGTCAAAATGCCCCTTCATCTGCAGGACGTGAGGACCTACGGAGCTGCCTGCTGACATCTTGCAGGCTATGAGTTCTCGGAGAACAGTGTATTTTTCAATACGTACTTTCTCCTTGAACATATCCTTGATCTGTGCAAACATTGCAAACGGATCATGGGATAGCTCCATAAACTGCTTCTGGAGGTCCGCCTCCATGCAGCCCAGCATGACACACGCAACGTCGATAGAGTCGCTAACGTGTTTCTGGTACGCATCCTTAACGACCCTCGTTGCGTTGGCAGCTGGCTCCTAAGGGATAGCCTTATCAAGGACGTACTCCATGCGTTCCAATTTTAACACAAGTCGTAAATTTCTGTCCCAGTCTAGATAATTTGTCCCGTTGAGTTTACACTTCTCGAGTATAGTCCTCAATGACAAATTAGACGAGTTTGTTGAATTACTAGCCATTTCTACACGAAGAAAGTAAATTTAATCAGAATAGTTGAATAAATTTACGAAGATCCGAATTAAACACCAACCATCAGATTCTAAAATTTAGAACCTTTTAAACCAAGATCCCTTATTCGTCATTTGAAGTGCGCTAAGGCGCACCGCTCCAATTGACTTATTTAGGTAGGACGTCCGTCCAATTACAACCCGTGTAACTCTTAGTCAGGGTGTGTAAAACACACGGCTTACCCTTCCGATGCCCCAGCTTGACCTCAGGCCAAGAATCGTGGTTGAGTCAACCAACTTTCACTAACGAGTTAACTTTGTGCAGATGCTCCGCTAAGGCGCACGACATCCCACAAAGTTTACCATTCCCATCTAGAACCCATTCGATCGGTGCTCCGCTAAGGCGCACGACACCGATAAAATGTTTCTACATGGGTGTGAATTTGGGTGGCATCTCACTTGACTCAAATTAACTTGTAATTTGGTTGTGTTTAATAATTCGAAAGTATTAGGTACAATTACGAACCCGTCACCAACATCCCGTGTTGTGACGTTTCTAATTGTATCACATACTATCTTCATTTGAATCCGTCATTTGCAACCCGTGCAAATACGTTTCAAATTTGAACTCATCCATCACAACCCGTGTGATGATAGTTCACAACGCTTTAAACATGCAAACAATTAAAGTTGATTTTTAATTTTTGCATGTGAGGTGATGGCTTATAAACTTATAAACTAATCATGCAAGCATGCAATTAATTAAATAATTCAAGCAAGCATCCATAAAGCGTTAATTATGCATTTTATAGCCCATCCTAAACTTAGGATTCTACGAGTCTTCCTTATTCGGGCTCCCACTTGCTCTTGGACTTCCTCCAAGACCGTCATCGTGCTTGATTTTCCATCCTTCTCGTCTTTGAGTAATAATTACAATTAATACTCGGTTCGTAGACCGGATAAAAAATAATTACACTTTGTGGGCTCGAATAAAAGAATAATTACACGCTAACACTAACGGTATGCAAACCGTGAAAGCGATAAAATCTAATGGGCTACTAATGCATCATACATTTCATCACATCATTCAACATGTTATCACACAAACATGTTATCAAATAATATGCAATAATTCCGGTTTTAATTTTGCCAAGTTGCTTGGTCGGGTTTATCGAAACTAGACCTTTTCGAAAAACGGTTTATCGAAACCGATTAAATTTTGAAAGTTTTCGAAATATTGGATCGCGGGTTTGTGACACAGATCAAACACCACGCACGAACCAAGTCGGGCCAAGCCAATGGGCCAAAGGCCCATTGGGCCGAGCCCAACAATGCACGGGCCGGTTTTGGGCCTTGGAAGGCCGAAACCGCCCTTGCCGCCACTCTCGGCCTCGCCCGAGAGTGGGAACGGGCTCGGTCACCGCCGGCCTCCCCGGCCTCCGGTGACCTCCGTTCGGTACCTCCAATCCGGCTCCCCGAGAGTCCCTTCTCGGACCCGACAAATCCAATAATTTCCGAAAAATTCCAAATTCAATATATTTTTCAAAAATAACATATTTCATGCAAATCTCCCAAAAAGCATTAAAATCATGTTATCAACAATTTGGCATGCATATAATCACAAAACCGAAATAAATTCAACAAGACAAAGATTAAGAGGGTAACCAACGCTCTGATACCACTGTAGGGTTTTGGAGCGTTCTAGATCGTCGAGATAGCGGAAGCATTAAAAGATAATCTACTCCAAACCTTGTCCAAGAACATTAAACCATTAAATCCCAAAGCAAAATCTATTCCACAAGATGTTTACCTTTAAGTCTTGTATGAATCGATAAAGAAGAACGTTCGGATCTTCTTCTCTAAAGCAAGTCCACACCAAGAGGATGATCTTGTTGATCCTTCACTTAATTGCCTACTAGAACAATTAAATAAAGAACAAGAGAGCAAGATGAAGAGGAGGAGAGGGGTGGCCGGCCACTATGAGAGAGAGAGAGATATTTTTGTGAGTTTTGTGATTAAATGAATAATGAATTAAAGTCTTGCATTTGAATTCATCATCCAACTCACAAGTATGGGTTAAAAGTGATTGGTATGGGCTTAAAGGTGCTTTAACCCATACCCCTTAAATCACTCACCTCTTAATCCACAATCACCAACTAAGCATGGTGTTGTGTGGCCCCGACAATGGTCCCACCATGTGGGCCGGCCATATGGTCTTATTGGGCCCTTAATGGGCCGGCCATGAGGCTTCATGGGCCGAGCCCAATGGGCCCCCCCGTGTTGTCTCATGTCGTGTCCAAAAGTTGCCCGACCCTTTTGTCGTTACTTATCAAACAAAGTCCGACGCGATATCGACGAAAAACTCAATTTTTCTCGATTCGCTAATTATTCTCTCAAACCGAACCTATGGCACAAAACCTCCAGTTTTGTCCATATATTACTCCTCAAGAAACATCAATGTTTCCTTGTCTCAAGTTATCCGTCTTGTATGTGTGTGACCCTCTAGGCTCATGCCACCGTTGGCAGATCGGCGCCAAAGATTGCTCTTGCCCGATCCATCATAAGTGGTCTCTAGTAAAACATTATGATTACCCAAGGTGCACGATGATCGATGATTCGACTTAACCTTTGTGCGTACAAGTCACCATCCTGTTATCTCTAGATATCCCGATTGATCTCAAGGCATAGAGTCGTCTCCCTTGTTCAATCAATCATTGTTACTTGATATGCGAGATGGCTGAGAAATGATAACCCGTATCATTTGCATGGCCATGCTTTTCTCTCAGTCAGTCTCCATCAAGAGGCCTTCTAACGGATATCTTTCCCATACCGTAGTATGAGGGATAAATCCTTTAGCCGTCTTTCGTGTCACTCATGCAACCCGTTCCGCCACCTAATCATGCCCTTTATAGCAATCCTTTTACAGAAAGCGTTTGGCGCAAGTTAAAGCCGTACGTTCATTGCATAGTGATCACAAAGACTCCTTGGTCTAAGGATGTCGTGACAAGCTATCGCATTTGAATATGTTTATGGCTTAATCTATGAAAACACTATTCAAAGCGGGTCGTCCGATATCAATCACCTCATGATATCTATGATATGGTTCCAGGATCCCACATCCTTATGACAAGTAGAACTATGTCATTAAGAACCATCCTCATACTGGTCGCTTTTAAGGAAGCATAGGTTGACCAGGGACTCGTTAAGTGTGATCCGTACAGATTTATGGTTCTACTACTTTAGTGGTCATAAATCAGATCATGCTTAACATATTACTTCAACACATAAATAATATAAAGCCGTTTATATTTATACATTACAAACGATGATATTTGTACATAGACGTTTATAGGCTAATACCAATTGGACTAGGGCACAAATGCTATCATGCACTGGGTTCTTCGAGATGTTGATCACACTAATGTTGTCACAGAACAAAGTCATGACTTCTTGCTTGACTCCATATTCTGCCAACATTTGTTTCATCCAAAGAAGCTGAGTACAACTACTTCTGGCGGCAATATATTCGGACTCAGCAGTAGATAAAGCAATACAATTTTGCTTTTTGTTGAACCACGATACAAGATTGTTCCCCAGGTAGAAACAACCTCCAGAGGTGCTTCTTCGATCTGGTGTGCTTCCCGCCCAGTCAGCATCACAGTATCTAACCAGAGTAGGAGAGGTATCAAAGGAATATAGCAAACCCAATTTAGAGGTTCCCGAGATGTACCTTATGATCCTCTTTGCATGGGCCAAGTGACTAACTTTTGGATTGGCTTGATATCGAGCACAGACTCCCACGGAGTAAGCGATGTCGGGTCGACTTGCTGTTAGATAGAGAAGACTTCCGATTATGCTTCGATAGAAGCTTTGATCAATCGATTCTCCCATCTCGTCCTTTGTGCATTTGTCATGTGTGGCAATAGGAGTTCTCTTGTGCAAAACCTTTTCCAACCCGAACTTCTTGACAATGTTCTTTGCATATTTGCTTTGGGAGATAAATATTCCATCTGACATCTGCTTGATCTGAGCTCACTGACCATACTCATCTCAAATTCAGACTGCATATGTTGGACGAAACGTTCAACCATCTTGTCTGACTTCTCTCCAAATACAATGTCGTCGACATATATTTGAGCAATCATGATGTCCCTTCCTTCCTTCTTCACAAAGAGAGTTTTCTCTACTCCCCCTCGAGTATAGCCATTCTGTACAAGGAATTTGGTAAGACGTTCATACCATGCTTGAGGAGCTTGTTTGAGTTCGTATAGGGCTTTCTTTAGCTTGTAAACATGGTGCGGAGAGTCATGGTCTTCGAATCCCTTTGGTTGGGCTACATAGACTTCTTTGTTCAGATTTCCATTGAGAAAGGCACTCTTTACATCCATCTGATAGAGTTTGAAACGCAGATGACATGCGATGCCGAGAAGAAGTCGTATGGCTTCTAGTCTGGCTACCGGAACAAAGGTTTCTTCAAAGTCGACTCCTTCGACTTGTGTGTACCCTTGAGCCACCAGTCTCGCTTTGTTTCGAGTGATGTTTCCTTGCTCGTCAGACTTGTTTTTGAATATCCACTTTGTCCCGATGACATTGACATTGTCAGGCTTGGGTACAAATTCCCAGACTTTATTCCTTGCAAACTGAACCAATTCTTCTTGCATCGCGCAGACCCAGTACTCATCATTGATGGCCTCTTGTATATTCTTTGGCTCAATTTTGGAAATAAAGCAAATGTTACCTATCATCTCGTTGTAGTCAAGAGATGCCTTTTGTCGAGTCCGCACTCCCTCTTTAATGTCTCCAATCACACCCTGGGGTGGATGATCCTTCTGAATTCTTCTTGACGGAGCTATTTGCCTTATAGGGGATGCCTCTTTATTCGGGATGCTTGGGCTTTCGTCTTCAGACTCTTTGTTGCGCTCATCGTCTTTGACTTCTGGTCTGGCTTCTCCTCTGACTTCAGGTCTGACTTCTCCTGAGAGATTTAGGACTTCTTCGTCCTCGTCACTGGGTTGCTCGTTGCTGTCATCGATCACGACATTGATGGGTTCCATGATAGTCCGGGTGCGTTTGTTGAATACACGAAAAGCCCGACTATTTCTGGAGTACCCGAGGAAGATGCCTTCGTCGCTTTTAGGATCTAGTTTGCGTCGAGGTTCCCTATCTGCAAGTATGTAGCAGATCGATCCAAAGACATGGAAATATTTGACATTCGGCTTTCTCCCCCTCCATATTTCATAAAGAGTGAGCGAAGTTCCAAGGCGGAGGGTCACTCTATTATGAATATGGCATGCCGTATTCAAAGCTTCAGCCCAGAAGTGCTGCAGGATGTCTTTAGCTAACATCATGACTCTTGCCATTTCTTGAAGAGTGCGATTTTTCCTTTCAACGATCCTGTTTTGCTGAGGAGTGATGGGAGCAGAAAATTCATGTGCAATTCCTTCAGCATCATAGAAATTTGTGAAGCTGATGTTCTCAAACTCCTTTCCATGATCGCTTCGAAGTCGAACGACTTTTCCAATGACTTCTCCCTTTTCTCGTTGAACTCTCCGACATAGGGCTTCAAAGACTGAGAAGGTGTCTGACTTTTCTCGAATAAAGTCTACCCAGGTGTATCTCGAGAAGTCGTATACACATACAAATATGTACTTCTTCCCTCCTAGACTTTCTACTTGCATGGGTCCCATAAGGTCAACATGAAGAAGTTCTAGAACACGAGAAGTAGTAAGATGTTGTACCTTCTTGTGTGACGTTTTGACTTGTTTCCCAATCTGGCACTCTCCACTGATTTTTTCCTTCAATGATCTTGAGGTTGGGGATTCCAATGATTGCTTCTTCAGAGAGAATCTCTTGCATACTTCTCAAATTTATGTGACCAAGTTTTTGATGCCATAGTTTTGTCTCTTGAGCTTTGGATAAAAGGCACTTGGTTGGCAAGGTACTGACTGTTGGAGACCATAGTTAACAGTTGTCAAGGGACCTGTGGCCTGTCATGACTTCCTTCTGTTGTTCGTCTTTGACCGAGCACTTGTCACGAGTGAAGTGGACAACCAGATTTAAATCACATATTTGGCTTATGCTGATGAGATTTGCTGTGAGGCCTTCTACTAGTAGAGCTTCTTTCAGACATGGAGAGTTGGGAAGATTGAGTTTTCCTTTCCCGAGCACTCTAGCTTTTACTCCATCTACAAAAGTGACGAAGCTATTTGTGCATAGTATTAAAGTGACCAAGAAAGAGCAATTACCCGTCATATGTCGAGAGGATCCACTATCAAAGTACCAATCGTTGATGGTTGAAGCCTTTAGAGCGGTATACGTGATATTAGCTCGAAAGTTTACCTCCTTAACTCGCCATTTCTTACGTGGTTGTGCTTTCTTAATGGTAGTCCTTTTCTTGACGAAGCTCCTCCCATATAGCTGATAGCAGAAAGGTCGAATATGTCCTCTTCGTCCACAGTGATGACAAACCCAGTTATGTCTTTTGTTCTGGGTTCTAGAAGCGGCCAGGGTAAGAGGCTTTTTGGTTGCATGGTCTGCCGTAAAGTTAGGTGACTTCTGACGGGGCTTCTGGGCGACAGACTTCTGAGGGACGAAGATGGTGTGTGATGATGAGGCATCTTTTGAGTATCCAAGTCCTTCCATATTCCTGGCTGGTTTCCCGATTGACAGGATTTGATCTAGAGTGTCCGTGCTTGGATTCATCATCTTCACTGACTTCGTGACCTGCTCTAACTCGCCTTTTAGTCGAGCAACTTCTTTTTTGAGATCAACAGTCGTCTCGAGAAGTCTTGACTTGTCTTCATTAAGAGTAAGAATGAGAGCGTTCTGTTTTTTGATTACCTGAGAGTCTTCAAGCCACTTGACATACCATTCGTTGTAAGCGTTGTTGAGAGTCTCATCGGATAGCTCATCATCAGAGTCATACTTCTTTGAGCTTTTAGCTCGTTGATCTATTGTGGTGGAAGTGAAGGCAACATAGTTACTTGTATGCTCAAGGTCACTGTCTTCCTAACCTTCATCGTCAGTTAGAGAGGCATTGAATCCCTTCTTCTGTTTCTTTAAGAAGTTGGGACATTCTCTCTGCATGTGTCCATACCCCTCACATTCAAAGCACTGAGCTCCTTTACCTGATCGTTCTCCTCATCCTCCATCGTTAGCTGTGTTTTCGAGCTTCTGAAACTTGTGTTGTGGCTTGTCTCTGACTTCTCGGGTGACTTTTCTTCCTGTCATCTAGCCAAATCTTTTCATGACTTTATTGTAGTTTTTGGCCAGCATGGCGATAGTTTCCTCAATGTCACTATCCGACTCAGAGTGCGTTGAGTTCTTCTGCTTTTGAGTAGAACTTTTGAAAGCCACACCTTTATGTTTCTTCTCGATAGGAGGTAGGGAGAGCTCGAAAGTCATTAGTGAGCCCATGAGCTCATCAAACTTCAGTGTCTTCAAGTCATGGACTTCTTCGATGGCGGTGATCTTCATCTTGAATCTGGGACTCAGAGCTCTTAACGTTTTTCTGACTAAATCTTCATCGGTCATAGGTTTGCCAAGTGAATATGATTCATTGGCCAGGTCCTTGATGCGCACATTAAACTCCGCAATCGTTTCGTCTTCATTCATGGTCAGGGCCTCAAAGTTAGTCGTGAGGTACTGTAACTTCTGCTCTTTGACTTTGGACGTACCCTCGTAAGCAACATCAAGCGTGTCCCAGGCAATTTTGGCACTTGTGCATGTGTTGATGAGCCGAAAAATATTCTTGTCTACTCCATTAAAAATAGCATTGAGTGCACGAGAATTACCTAGGGCGGCTTCATCTTCTTCCATGCTCCACTCCTTTTCTGGTTTGATGCTAGTTTGATTTCCATGAGCATCAGCATAGTAAGGTTCTTCCCATCCATTGATGATAGACTTTAAGGTTTTTCTATCGAGGGACTTCAAGAAGGCACACATCCGTGCTTTCCAATATCCATAGTTTGTTCCATCGAGCACCGGTGGACGATTGACAGATCCTCCTTCCTTCGAATCCATATTAGCTACTCAGAATTTTGCAGGAAAATCACCTAAGAGATTAAGGTGCCGCCTCTGATACCAATTGAAATTTTGAATCGTAGCCGAGTCAGGAAGTCGAACACAAAGTCTTTAACTTTTGTATCAACTTCTTGTGGAAACCGTAAGCAAAGTAATGGACAGATAATAATAACGACACCATATTGGCTATTCAGAAATTTTGCAGGAAAATCACCTAAAAGAAAAGGTGCCTCCTCTGATACCAATTGAAATTCTGAATCGTAGCCGAGTCAAGAAGTCGAACACAAAATCGTAACTTGTGTATCGACTACTTGCCTAAAACGTAAACCGTAAGCTTAAACAGTAAACAGATAATAACGACACCAGAGATGATTACCAAGTTCGGTGACTCCGCACCTACGTCTGGGGGCACTTTGCCAGTGGAAAGGTTTTTCACTATAGGTAGTCAATAGTACAACTTCAAGCACCAACTAGCTATCACACAAGCTATTGTCCTAAGCTACTATAGATCTCACCGTGAATCACCTCGACCAGGAGCCTCTCCCCCTGTCTTTGAGATTCCCTCAATTCCACCCTTCGAGCAAGCCTATGCTCGGTGTCGTTGTCTTCTTTGACGGCGTTGTGAATCTTCAATCACAAACAAAAACCCTAACCGATCCAAACACTTCGTCTTCGCGACTTGATGTTTGATCGGAGCAAAGATCCGTTCTAGCGAATATTCATCAGCCTCTCAACTCGCCGATGGTACACGGTTAAGAGCTCTGAGAAATCTTGCAATTGTTAGAACAAGAACGGATGATATGCTAATGGGAAGCCAAGGGCTTTTTATAGCAGCTCACATTCCTAATCCTTCTCGGACCAGGAACAAGAAAGTCAGGCAAGTTGTTGCCGCCTTCCACGACAGCTAGAAGTTGTTTTGCCTGTTCTGACTTCTTGAATAAATCAGGCAAGTCGAGTTGCCGCCTATTGCTGACGTGTAACTGCCAGCTGGAAGTCGCCTGACTTGTCGACGTCACTCTCTTGCGCTCCAAGTCTTCGTGGCGCCTTTCTTCTTTCGCTCCAAGCTTCGTCGAAATAGGAAAGCTTCAGATTTTTCCTAATCTGGATCGCAACAAGTCGCTCCACATGTCATGTAACATGTTGCACGACTTCTTCAATTTGCGCTAAAAAATTATGCCAACAATTAAACGTAGCAACAGCTGGAGCGCCCCATACTATCAAGATGCCGAGGGAAATATTACAACCCTCAAACCTGAATCAGAATGGTCTAACATCGATGATGAGGCTGCCCTTGAAAACTCCGGAGCCCTCAACACAATTTTTAACGGCGTCAATTTTTACCTCATCCTACTAACCTAATCATTCTACTGTTATTAGTAACAAGATATAGGGCTTGTCTCCAGATGAGGAATGGAATGATGATGAGCTAAACGAAGCGTATTGTATTCTTTACACGAAATGGACTGAAGAATATAAGATTCTAGATGTACAAGTTGCCCAAATCATCATTCTTACAAACGACAAGACTAGAATGCTGAAGACTATCATTGAGTTGAAACAAGAGGTCACCCGACTCAATGGTGAACTAGATCAAATGACCAAGTCGGTAAAGATGATGAATCCAAGTACGGAGAGCTTGGACAAACTATTGTCTATAGGGAAACAGGGGAGAGACACAAGGGGACTTGGCTATACTGAAAGTTGCTCAACATCTGAAACCGAGTTCGTCCCGCAGCGAGCCCTGATTGAAGAAAAGGAACAAGATTCGCAGCATTCCAGGGAAGCGAAAAATTTGTCGACAACCTCCTCGACATGTTTCTCGACAACCTTCCCGACAAACGTCTGCTAGACAGGAGCAAGATTGAGGTCTACATCTAAGTTGTCTACTAATGGATCACGACAGAGCTGTCACTATTGTGGGAAGAGAGGACACATCAAATCTTACTGACACTATCTTTCTGGTAAGAGACCATCTCCCCTCCCTCATTGGATAACCCGAGGACGTCATCAGGCTAATATGTTGGAATCTAGTCGGATGGAATGGAGGGTGAAAGGGTCTCATGACACAAGTTCAAATGTCAAAGAGAGAAAATGGTTCAAAATTTCAGCAACAAAGGTCTTCACAAAGTTCGTAACAGTTTTGTTGACAAAAAATCTACTATGACTCTTGACAACATTCCTTACAGAAGGACTCTGAAGAAACGTCTAAATCATGAGGGTGGAAAATTGATGCTTAGCCAAATAGATGACAATGATGGTGCAACTGGAAAAATGTCAAGAAGAATGTTGCAACATTATGATCTACAAATACAGGGCAAATTAAAGAAGAACCCCGGTTGGGAACAAGTTGCAGACAAAAAAAACACTAGAGAACGCCAAATTACTCGCTGATTGTTCGTCAAAGACATTGGATCTGAACAAGGATATGAGTCTAAGATCATTACTTGGACTCTGTTCAATTAACACGTGAAGAGTAACCGTGTGAGAGGGAGTTTTGTTGGCACCCTCTCTGAAATGCCATAATTCCAAAAGTTTCGTATGTGCCCAAAAGGACCGAGGCCCGCCTAAAGTTTTTATAGTTTGAATTAATTTCCTATTTGGTCTGCCTCTCTAACAGAACTTACCTCCTCTGATATTTTCTCTATATTGTTACTCCCTTTCTCTCTCAAACGCTAGGGCTTCCTTCCAGAATCGCAACAATCCTAAGCACAACAATGGTGAGAACAAGGAGCACTGCTGGAAAGAAATCGAGTGGCAAGAAAACTATTGGCAAAGGGCCTCGCACCAAACTCAAGCGAGATTCCTCGGACTTCTCTGAAGTAAATCGCCATGGAGTGTGATTCAGGGGATTGGCTGCACAAAATCTACTGATGGTCAGGCCAAAGGTAGTGTGACTGAAGCTCCCTCTGTCCCGCTATTCTCTAATCTCAGCCGCAAACCCAGAACTGGAGCGCCATACATTTCAATGTCCGACCTTATTAGACCAGTGCGAAACACCTCAGTAGTCCAGATCTTTGAAGATGCCTCTCCGATGGAGGAAACTACCAAGGACGCTCAAGATGATGGTCATATAGAAGAAGTTCCTATTGCACTCTCATCTGCTCCAAAGTCCGCTAAGAACTCTAGGAATAGTGATTTATTAGAGTCATCGTTGAATAACATTGATCCTCCACGTGATTAAGTTGTGGAAAACCTGATGGATGCGGGGAAGGTAGTCGAAGAGAGTGTTGACGTTCAGGGTTTGGAAAAGATCGACGAAGAAATTGTCACAACAGTTGTTGAAGAGAATGTTGTTGAATGTGGTGTTAATAGAGAACCAGAGAAAGAGTCAGTGGTGGCTGAGAGGGAAAAGTATAAAGATAGTTATAATAATGGTGTGGATGATAGGGAGGAAACTAGTATCTTTAAAACCAGTGAGAAAAATACGTTTGAAAAAGTTGACGAGAAAGAAGCTGCAGCAATTGATGTAACAGATGTTAGCACTGAGAATCTGTGTGTGGGAGGGAAAGAAGTAAGTATCCCTGAAGTAAATATTGAAGAATTTGTTGAAGAAGTCGTTCAGGAGAATGTCTCCATCGATGATACAGAAGTTGTTGTGTCAGATGTCACTGAAAAAATTACATCTAGTGATATCCCAAAGGTTTTGTTGTCTCTGAAGGAGAAAGACCTCGTTAATGAGGAGGTAAGTTTAGCATAGCTGTTAAAAGAAAAGAAATGTAAGAAGAGGAAGGCTGAGATTGTCAATTTGGCAGAAACCTCAAGAAAAAGGAAGAAGGAAGTCAGGACAGAATCGGGGAAGAAGTCAAAGGGAAAGAAGTCGATGCAACAGGGAAGGCAACTAAGAGATGAGTCCAGTAATGAAGAAGAGCATGTTGCTCCTATGCATAAGAAGATCAAGTCCGTGGCTGGACAAAAACTGGCAAAGAATGTTCCTACAGTGGCCACAGACAATGTATTCTTCCACTCCGAGGAAGCTGCAATCAGATGGAAGTTTGTCTCCCAGAGAGCTATATTTCCTGAGAATGAGCTCTTGGCAGAAGGCCTTCGATTGGCTGAAATTTTGCATCTGCTAGAGAAGGCCGAACTAATGAAGACAATAACTAATCTAGGTATCTTCTATCCTACACTTGTCAGAGAATTTATTGTCAACCTGCCTGGAACATTTGATTGCCCATAAGATGAAGAGTACCAGAAGGTGTTTGTTAGAGGAAAAGAGTTCGACATTTCCTCTGACATTATTAATTCTTTTCTAGGGAGACAGTCTGTGCACCCCGATCCAATTCCACACATTGACGTAGTTACAAGAGAGATTACAGGGAACAAAAATCAAGTTTGGCCTTCTAAAGGTTCAATAGCGACATCTAATCTGACTTCCAAATATTCAGTATTGTACCGCATTGGATTGGCCAATTGGGCACCATCATCAAATGGTTCTCTCGTGAAGACAGGATTGGCAGAACTCATCTACCAAATAGGTACTGGATCTTCTCTCGATTTTGGTCAATTTGTTATTGATCATTTTATAAGGCATGCCCAATCTTTCGTTGTTCAACGCCCAATCGAATTTGCATCTCTCATAACTGACCTTCTCCTCCACCAATGTCCATCGATATTGAAGAACACTGATAAGTTTGGTAAGAAGCCAGGAGCTATCGTAATTAGTCACAAGCTTTTTGAGGAAAATCACTCCATGGACCTTGTCAGGAAACCTCTTAAGCGTAATGTCGAAACGATGGTCAAGAAGAATGTCGAATTAGCTGTTAAGAAGAAGGTTACAGGTCATGGTACCAGTTCTTATCCTATTGTAAACATGGGTCCTATCTCTGTCGAGTTTCACGAAGATGCCTCCTTAGAGCTGAATAGAGAAATGGTTGCTATCGACAAGAATATCGCCAACCTGGAGGAGATCATCAAGAACTTAAGAGCCATAAAGGAGGTGTGCAAACATGTGCTGAGGAACATGCCTGATCTTACCCCTGAAGAAGAAGAAAATGATTCCAGCTCAGAGGAAACTGCTGATGAAGAAGCCTCGAGCAGCGATGCACTATTTAATTTCTGTTTCAAAAACTTGGGTATGTATGTTTGTGTAAACTATGACTTTGACTTTGTGAACTCGCATGTACGAGTTGGTGACTTTGTTGATGACTCTATTCGGAGCATAACCCGTTTTGATTATAGGGCTGTTAAGTCATTATTCTGATATTTCCCTCTCCTTCGGTAATTCTGTGCCTAAAGCATAGACGCTCTTGGTTACTTTTTGAGGCAATCAGGGGGAGAAGAAATTAGTTTAGTTTGCAAGAAGAAAAGGCAAACATGAAAAAGATGTGAAGTAGAGAAAATCTAGAAGTGCAAGACTAGAAGAAGTGCAAGTGGATGAAGTAGAGCACTCGCTAGAAGATGTGAAGTGTTTGCCTAAAAAATAGCCAAAGGGGAAGATTGTTGTTACGTTGATTGGCTCAGTTTTTAGGCAAGGCGAAATTTGTCAAGCAGTTGGTCAAGCAAGTTGTCAAGCGTTTTGTCTCAACACTCTTCGTGACATTTGTGGATCGCAGTATTGTAAAGTTTCCTGAAATGGGAAATGTATTGCGATTGGAAGGTGCTAGCTGTGTACAAGACTTTTAGTAAGTCTTGTTGTTATACAAGGCTTTTGGTAAATTTTGTAGGAGTCAAGATTCGGGAAAGCTCTCTTGCCGTGAAAGAGACTTCGCAAGAATATCGGCGTGAAAGGGTATTGGGAAACCTAAACCGATCAGGTTTAGGTAACCCTAAGTCGATCCATAATCTAGAAGCGACTACGATAAAAGCTGAGGCTCCACCCTTAGCAGCCAGGGCGTCTCTCATATTGAATTCATATTTTCTAGACGCAACTCCGTATAGTCTTTTCGTGAACATCTAATAGTCTAAGACGTGCAAGGATGGCGTGCTGAGAGACTTGGTGTTCCACGAAGAGTTATTTTCTATCACTACCAGATTCAAAAGATTAAGGATTAGTGATTGTGAGTTTTTATGTTAAGGCGTGATTGAAAGTTCACGTAAAGGAGCTTAACGACGACTATTGACATTCGGGTGTGCGAGGCTCGTAGAGTGGAATCAAGTTAGAGGCTTTGATTCAGGGGGAGTCCCTGATATAGATTTGCACTAGGAAATGTAGCATAAAGTAGTGGTTTGTGTGACAATCACCTTGTATGTTTTGACTTGTTCCACTAAAGTGAAATCTTTCCACTAGGCCGAGGGACCCCAGACGTAGGTGAGATTGCACCGAACTGAGTAAACAATCTTGTGTGTCGCTGTTTACTTTTACTGCTTTTAATTGTGTATTTGTCCGAATCTTTTCGCAGACAAATGTTGGAGTTATGCCCCAATCCAATATAAAAGTGATCTACAGATTTAATGTTTTATCATCTTTCAAAATAAATAAATCGGCATAAGGTACTAATGTGTTGTAGTAATTTATTAGATGTAATTTGATCTGTATCATTCTGTGTGTAATCAGTAATAGTAGAACTGCAAATCGGAAAGAATTACATTTAATGTGTTCTTGATCAGTTAAGCTTCATTAAGAAGAGATCAGCATGAGACTAACTCTTTGTGATCACGCTCTACTGATCATGGCAAGGTAGTGCGGGAGTTATATCATAGATATCATCAGGGTGATGGTATTGGATGACCCGATGGTGAGTATACAGCATAGATACTGTCATGAGCATACTCACAGATTGTAGCTTGTCATTATATCCTAAGACCAAGGAGTCTTTGTGTGCACTATGTAATCAATCTCTAAGTTTGACATAGTCTAACGTTACCTATAAAAAAGTAGCCATAAGGGCTCTGATTGGCTTGATTATGAATTACATGAGTGAACTCGAAAGACGGCTGAGGGATTTATCACTCATACTCCGGTATGGGAAAGATATCCGTTTAGACCACTTTATGAGTATGACTGAAGAAATAGCATGGTCATGCAGGTGATACTTTAGTATCAGTTTTCAATCATCTCAGGTATCAAGAAACAGTGATTGATAAATTAGGATGATGGTTCTATGCCTATTGATTAATCTGGATATTTGTATGATAAAAGGATAGTGACATGTACGATAACAGGTTAAGTCGAATCATCGATAATCACGGAAGTTGGGTAATCATAATGTCTTGCTAGAGGTCACTTATGATGGAAAGGGTAAAATAGTAATTTTATCAGTCTGCCAACGGGTCGTGAGCCTAGAGGGTCACACACTTTAAGTACAGTATATGGCAAAACAGACTTGGATGGAAATTGGGAGAATCTGCCTTTCAATTTAGTCAAATTGAAAACGATTCGGTTGATTTCTAGCCTAGGTTTATAACCAGACGGTTGAGGAAATCAGATTAAAGGGATTGGACCGGTTTAGCTAAACCGTTTAAATAGAACCCAAGTTAAATGAGTTTAATTAAACATTAGCTAATTGGGCTTCAAGCTCATTCTTTATGTTAATTGAGATTGGGCTTAAGTTTAATTAAGAGAATTTTAAGGGATTTAACTATGTCAAAAATAAAAATAAATAAAATCAGATTTTTTCCATAATTATAACCCTAATCACAACTCTTTTTCCGCTCCCTCTCTCTCTCCTAGCCGACCCTCTCTCTCTCTTCTCCATTACTAGGGTTTTTTCTATTCTTCTACACACAAAACTAATAAAATTGTGTGTAGAATCCTTGGTTTAGGTGTTGTGCTTGTGTGGACTATCTAGAGAACACATATTCTTTGTGTTTGATTGATTCCCAAAAGGTAATTTTCAGATTTGAATGTTCATAATACATGCTGAAATTTTTTCACATAAGATCTTGTTTTATCGAATTCCATGCATGGAATTCCTTCAACAAATTTGTTAAGAAGTCTGTCGTAATATTGTTCTCGACTTCCACCATGTGTACAACGGGGTTCAAAACTCAGACCTCTCCACTAATAGTGTGAGGCTCAAACCGTTGCGGTGTCCCCTCATAGACCCTACATTTAATATATAATAATATGTTTATTCATATTTGATAAATATGTAATATACTATTTTCTTATAGTTATAAATATATAATATCATTATCTATATTAAATAAATATATAATATGTCCATTAATATATAATAAAAAAATAAATTGTATTCATGAAATATAATTAATATTTATTGCACCTATATATACCTCTCATATTTGATAAATATATAATATGTCCATTAATAAAAATAATAATAAAATATTCATGGAGTTGTCTAGTCTTAAACGCTCCAAATGAGATTCAACAAGATTTAATTATGTATTTCAATTTTATAATAATTTTTATAAATTGTGTTTTTTATATTCGTGTTATAATAAAATAGTCTGTTTTATAATTATAAATGGATAATAACGTTGAAATATTTAATTATATATGAATAGTTTTGTTGAATTAAATAATATAAATATGAGGCACTCTAATGTGGCTTCCGAAAAGTGAGTGTCTGTAAAGAGTAGATGTCCTGATGTGGCAGCTCAAAAGCTGACATGGAGATTCTCATGGAGGCATTCTGTTGTAGACAACCTAAGGCCAATGTTTCTATTGCCTTCCCCTAGGGTCGAGCCTGCCAGATAGGGATGGCAAAAATACCCAAGCCTGACGGGTAACCCACAACCCAGCCGTATTGGGCGGGTTAGCCATTTCGGATAACGGGACGGGTAATAGGGCAAACAAGCGGGTATTTAGTCGGGTCAAGGTCGGTGTCGGGCTAACCGGTACCTGCCCCGCCCCAATGTATGTTAAAAGAATAATTCTATTAAAAGTATATTTAAAAGAATATATTATCAACTAATTAATGTTCACTAGGTTTCTCAAAAACAAATTATATTTGTTTTTTTGTTTTTTTTCAACATATACTTCGCTTTTAGGTTTGATTTTTTGCGTATACACATTTCATTACTCTCTCATAATTGATTTTGGTCGCACATTGAGAAAACCTCATTCACTAGAGTTTGAAGACTTCATACATGATATTGCTGTAGTATTTTTCCTTAAAATCATAATGAACTCTAAAATGATTTGCGATATTGCAGTAGTTGTTTCTTCAAAATTAGAATGTGTCATGAACTATTTTAGTGCTTGCTTTATATTACACACACACATTATCATGTTTATCATAAGTATCTACCTACTTATTTTTCTAGCAAAAAGATGTTTTGCTACACCACGTTTTATGCATAAATAATTTGATGTGTATATGTAAAATTAATTGAGTGATAATCATATGATACATAACGGATCATAAAATAAAATTGAAATAACGTTTGATTTCAGGGCGGGTCCAGAATTTGTAAATTACCCGTACCATTAAGCTGCGTTTCGGGATGGGTTATATAGCAAAATATTTGGGAATGGGACGGGTTTGGGGCAAGGGTCCTAATTTCAGGACGGGTTCTGGGATTACAAGACCCGTTCCAAACCCGCCCCAGTACCATACCTATTGTCAGATGTTCACAAATGAGTACCGCATCTTCAAAATTGTAACCTTCCCATGACATATAAGCTACTAGTAGATTTTTCTCTAAAGAGCACAGGGGAGAGTGACTTGAAAACTTGGAGCAGGCGATGCGGTGATGAGTTGGAAAATTTTGACTTTTATGAGCATTGCGTCTATTAGAAGGTATAATAAATTGGTATCCACATTGCCGTTTTGAGGGTATATTGTCTTTTATTGTTGATTTAAGGTAGAGTGTTTTGATCTATACTATGAAAATAAAGATGAAATTGGTGATAGCTAGGATCGATGAAGACATGAATGAAGATTATTTGCAAGATGGAGCTTCAAGATGGATCTTAGATATGATGAGGATAATGCAAATTATGCCTTTCCAGTGGATGATGAATATATATTATCCTACCACTCATAAACAACCTTTAGCAAGTGTCTACAAATTAAAAGATGAGTGCAAGGAGGTAATGAATGGGGGGAGATGATGATGTATCTTTATAACAATTACCACCAAACCCGAATCGGGAAAGGAGAGCCAAAAGCATTACATCAATACAGGATATTGAACACAATTGGGAAGTTGAAACTGAGAGAGAACAACAAATTAAAGATGAGCAGCAAATAAAGGGACTAGCTAGTTCTACTTGCTAAAGGGAATAATGAGTTTATATAGTGAAAGGCATGATTCCAAATAATTGAAGTCATTACACAGGTAAAAAGACACGTTAACAAGACATTTCTCCTTAAATCTTTTCAATGCTAGCAACATAGTTTGATCCAGATTTGATTCATATACATAAACACGCGCACGCACGCACGTGCACACACACAGTAACGTCTTGTATATGTTTTCTTACTTCCGTCCCGTTATTATAATTTTGTTTTAGGCTTTATTTAGACTTGAACTATTCGAGTCTAAGACCGGAAGCCCTAATTACATATTTTAGTTTGAGTGTTGGGTTGTTTCAATAATGACTCTTTCCACCACTTAACAAAAAACACTGATATGTGACAGAAAGAAATCAAGATCTAGCTGCAGCCTTACCAAAGTTGTGAATTGACATTCCACTTGGTGCTTATTCAAAGGCTCATGAGGTTCTAAAAATAGAAATAACATTATCCATGATAAATATATTTTTATAATAAAGAATAATCAATAAATTCCGCCCAACCTATAGAGTAAGTATTAACCCACCTTTTAATTTTTAGATAACTCGACTCGATGTCTTATCGAGATCAGTGAAAGAGTATCTTAGACCACAACGTTAAGGCTGCTCACATAATAGGCAGTTATTGCTATAACAAAAGCCATGATATGGCAATTATTTTAGGTTCCAATCCATCATCATTACTAATAAGAAATGGTCCATTTCTTGGCTGGGTGAGGCGTGCGATTTCACGAGACAAGGGTACGTTGTACTGTACACTCAATTATTCTTTCATTAAAATATAGTTAATCATACACATGACATGTTGGGTATATGTAGACCTGAGATGATAATGAACATATCATTATACATGACAAGTTGACTCTACCGACCTCATAATCTCAATAAACCCTGTCCTATATATCCCAAGCTCAAGCGCAAGCTTGGAAATATCAATGTCTCAATCTGAGTCAATCAAATTGAAATATCCACTGTTCGCTTTACATCTGTATTTTTTGTCATCCGAACCATCTTCTTTGTTCACACGTCAAATCTCCTCCACACATTCCATTCTTATTAAACCAGCCCATGCAATCATCACAGAAGCAAACAAATTCAAAAACACAATACAATATTATATTGCAAATGTACTATATATATAATTATGAAAATGAAATTGCCTAATTTTCTTCTACATGGAAAATAGACAATTAAATTAGACAGCTCCACTACAGCCTCCATTTTCTCTATAAAGCCACCCGTTACAACCCAAATACAAATCATCATTAATATATAGGTACGTAGGTTTTGACAAGCATGAAGAACCCAATCTTCCTCCTAGCAACGTTCATGGTCTTGCAAGCTGTAGCCACTCTTTCTGTTGAACAAGAAATGCTTGGTAAGTACCGGTGTTAAATCTACTCACTCACGTAAAAGCTCAAGCTGATAGTCACTCGTTATTTATTCTGACAAATGTTATTGCAATTATATATACATGGCAGGTTCCAATAATGATGGTGTATTTGTGGGTTTGAGGAGGGGGGCGATGAGATGCAACAAGTACCCAAAGATGTGCAGGAACCCGGGGAGCCCGGGGCGGGAGTGCTGCAAGAAGAGGTGCGTTAATGTGAGGAAGGACAGAGGGAATTGTGGCAAGTGCGGGCACAAGTGTAAGTACTCTGAGATTTGCTGCAAAGGGAGGTGTGTGAGGCCCGATTCGGACCGGAAGAACTGTGGATGCTGCGGGAACAGGTGCAACAAAGGAAGTGCCTGCGTTTATGGCTTCTGTAGCTATGCCTAGCTACCTACCAACCAACCAATACAAGTTATCAACATCCTTATAGAAGCCCATATGTGGATATTTCAGGTTGATGAAATTATTTAAAGTGGGTGTAGCAGCTACAAAAGGATAATTAGGTGAACTTATTTTTTTATTGTATTTTCATGTAACAATCATAATTGTAATGTTCGGTGAGTAGAAAAATAATGACTGCCTCAAGGTGGTTGAATTATTTCTCTAAGGTTTGAAGTTTAAGTCAACAAGAGTACTTAATTTGGGGTTTGTTATATATGTGTGAGTGGATTATTCGGTGTTTGAGATGTCAAATGCGTTGTTTTATCGGTTAATTCAAGTTTGTTCATGCTGTAGTACCGCATAATTTGACCAGGCTATAATAAAAAATTTTAAATGAGTCACTACTGGAAATTTGCTTATTCTCGGCGAGACTTATATCTCGCCGGGTTGGTTAAACCTTTCCTGGCGAGATATTCATAATCTCGCCGGGTTGGTTAAACCTTTCCGGCGAGATATTCATAATCTCGCCGGGTTGATTTCACTAGTCAACAGTTGGATGTTGACCACAACGTTCATAACCTTTTCCCGGCGAGATATTGCATATATCTCGTCGCCGGGAAAGGTTATGACCGTTGACGGTCAACATCTGACCGTTGATGGTCGACAAACTCTTTCCCGGCGAAATATTGATAGATCTCGCCGGGTTGACTATCAACGGTCGGATGTTGACCACAACGGTCATATCCTTTCCCGGCGAGATATTGCGCAATATCTCGCCGAGAAAAGGTTCTGAAAATTTTATAAAAGGTTCATGCATGACTTATTTTGTCAAAATTTAATTTGTGAAGGATCATTTGGACCTGTATTGATAGAGGTGAATATTTGGAGTGCATAAAAAGTCGAATATTACTAGGCCGATTCTCGAGTTCCCCTCGTTGTCTCTAATCTTGTCGTCCCCGTTGGTCGATCTCCAGATTTGCAGGTTAGTTTGGGTTTTCGATTTGGTATGAAATTTTAATTTTTCTATTATATTTCGACATTGCTATGAATTTTTGTGACTTAGGCTATAAATTAGTGAAATTTTGGTGAATTAAACTATGAACTAGGGTATGAATTAGTGAAATTTTGGTGAACCTATGAATTAGTGAAAATTTGGTGAACTAAGCTATGAATTAATGAAATTTTGGTGAACTATATGCTATGAACTATGACCGTGTGGTTCAAAATCGTACTTTTGTTTGTTGATATTTACCTTTAATTACGTGTAGTAATACATATGCATATAATAACTATTCAGTATTGTATTGTACGTAGATCTGTCAATTATGGACCGCCGTAGGTGGATGGATATAGAAAATAGAAGGTCGCAAGCATATATGGACGGTGTCGAAAATTTCATAAAGTTTATCCAAAGAAATGCGTTCCAACACGGTTGCGACCGGTATCTATGCCCGTGCAAATCCTGTCACAATATGATTGTCCAACACGAGAATACAATACGTACCCACTTATTGCAATACGACATGGTTTCGACATACAATATGTGGATCTGTCACGGTGAAGTGCATAACGCAAATTCGTTTTTGGGTGCGGGACGAGGCTTCAAGTAGTCGAAATGTCAATCATGTTGTAGAGCTTGTGGAGGATTTATTCCAGGGGGCAGAAAACTTTGGTGAAGATACAGTGGAGGGTGGGCACCCAACGACAAAAGCAGTGATGGACGCGTATGACGAACTAACGCGTCTTGCAAACACCCCATTGTATCCAGGGTCTAATTTGTCATGTCTAAAGGCGCTTTTGAAGTTGATGACCATTAAGGAAAAATCAGCAACGTCAAACATAGCATTTGACATGAATTGTGAGTTTTACATAAATTCCCACCCGTCGCCAAATTTCAATCGTAGATCATATGTCGAAGCGAAGAAGATGTTGAAGAAGATAGGGATGGATTGTATCAAGTATGCTTCTTGCGAGTTCGGGTGCATCTTGTACTATAAAGATTACGAATATGCCAATTTATGCCCTATTTGTCAGACATCTAGATGGGTAGACGGGAAACAGAAAAAAAAAGAAAAAGAAAGAAACCAAGGAAAATTGTCTGGTACTTCCCTATTATTCCGCGGCTCCAGCGTTTGTACATGTCAGCGAAGACTGCCGACCAAATGGGTTGGCACGGGTAAAGGGTCAGAGACAGAAACAACGTTGGCCATCCAGCTGACGGCGTATCTTGGAAAGAGTTTGATCAATTGTTCCCAACATTTGCTGTAGACTTCCGGAACGTGCGTCTTGCTCTAGCGAGCGACGGTTTTAACCCGTTCGGGCCCGCTTCCACGCCTCACAGTATTTGGCCAGTGGTAATGATTCCCCTCAACTTCCCCCCGTCCATGTGTATGAGGAAAGAGTACAATATTCTATGGATACTGGATTTCAGGCCAAAATCACCAGGTAAGTGTTTGAACGTGTTCATGCAACCATTAATAGACGATCTGAAAGTATTGTGGGGCACGGGTGTCCCAACGTATGATCGGAAGAGTTGCGAGCAATTTCGTATGCGTGCAGCGGTGATGTACACAATCAGCAACTATCCTAGGTTGGGAATGTTAGGTGGAATTCAGGTAAAGGGGTACAAGGCATGCCCCATTTGCCTTAACGACCACGACGCTAATGCCGTTAATCGTATTTTTTTTACACTTTACCGTAATGTCGTTAGATTTTGGATGAAAACCTAAAATTTTTTAAAAAAGGCAAAAATATCCCTAAATTGATTCAGCTGGTTTGACTTTGACCGGAAATAAACTAGAATTGATTTATGGTTTATTTAATTGGACCAGTTCTATTTTAAATTATATAATAATAATTAATGATATATTGAAACTTTCGAATGTCATAACTCTTTCATACGGCGAGCTCCATTTCAGGCTCGTAGTATATCAAATCGAAGAGAATCGGATGATCAACAACTTTGAAAAAAAAGTTTTGTCTATATATTATTAATTAATTATATAAATTTTTTAACAATTAGACTTGGGTGACATTAATAACTATACATTCAAAATAAAAAAGAAAATAATTCAACTGATTAATTAAAATAATATTAATAATATACTTAAACTTTCGGATGACATAACTCTCTTATACGAGCTCTGTTTTGGGCTCATAGTATATCAAATCGAAGAGAAATAAAAGATCAAAAACTTTGAGTATTAATAAATATTAATAATATATCAACACAACTTATTTTTTTGACATTACTTATCTTATGATTTTCTTCGATTTGATATACTACAAGCTCGAAACGGAGGTTGTATGAGAGAGTTATGACATCCGAAAGTTTCAATATATTATTAATATTATTTTAATTAATATGTTTTGTTATTAATATTTATTTTTTATTTCTAATGTATAGTTTTTAATGTCATCCGGATCTAATTATTAAAAAATTTATATAATTAATTATTGATAATATAGAGACAATTGTATTTTTTTTCAAAGTTGTTGATCTTCCGATTCTCTTCGATTTGATATACTACGAGCCCGAAATGGAGCTCGTATGAAAGAGTTATGACATTCGAAAGTTTCAGTATATTATTAATTACTTTATTATTATTATTATTATTATTATTATTATTATTATTATAGAACCGGTCCAATTAAATAAATAATAAATCAATTCTGGTTCATTTCTGATCCAAGTCAAACCATTTGAATTGATTTAGAACCAATTCAGGGGTACTTTTGTCTTTTTGAATAAAATTTAGGTTTCCATCTCAAATCTAACGGCGTTAGGGAAAAGTGTAAAAAATACAATTAACTGGACTTTTTATTATAGTTGGGGCAAACTGTAAAACGCGTCAATACAATATAAGCAAACTGTAATTAACTCTTGTTTTAACGTATATATTATTAGGAAAAATGGGTAAATCATTTTCTATGTGCTACTGCATTTTCAGAAGTGGGAGAGGGTGTTATCTAATTTAATAATAGAAAAAAATGTTGTAAATTTTGATTTTCTTAGGCAAAATGTGTGTAGTCTTACATAATAACGTAATTGATTGTACTTAGAGGTGCGACTGAGCCGAATAGAGCCACAATTTGGTAAGGCTTGGCTCATGAAAAAAGTGTTCGAGTCGACCTCGACGTAAATTTTGTGTAACTTTATACAATTTCCCTTTTATACAATGTTAAATTTCTTGTTGTTTTAGTGATAAACCAATATAGATTTAGTTACTTGAACTAGTGTTATAAATGAGATGAACTTTTAACGAGTTGTTTTAGCTCGATTCTATAAATATTTAGTTAGAATTTGTTATAACCGAATCGAATTCGAAGTCAAAGTTTAATTCACTTAAATATTGAACCACGTTTGGGCATAAAATTTTAAAAATCTCAAAATTCGAGTAACCTCGTTTAATATTTAATTAGTTATATATATTTATAATGAAAAAGTCGAACAAAGACGATCTCGATCTGACTTTTAATAAAAGCATTATTTGATGAAAAATTAATAGTTATTAAATATTTGTACATGAAAATTAAAAAAAAAAAAACTAAACCAAACCAAACGAGCCGAGTCGAGCCGAGCAGAGCACGAGTTTTACTATTTTTTTTGGATTTAAACTCGAGTTTAATGGCATAAACTTGTTTGAGTACGAGTCGAGTTTGAGCTGAATACTTTATTCATGAGTTAACTCGATTATAAAGAAATTGATACTTGTTTATATACTTCGTTGGGGTTGTAAATAAACATAGCTTTTAACGAGCGGCTCGAGATCGATTTATTAAATATTTAGTCCACCTTCATTATAGACGAATTCGAGCTCCAAGTTGGGCTCTTTGAGTAAAAAAAAGCCGAGTTAGCGCCTAACACTTGAATACTAGAGAGGCTCGCAAACTGTTTCGTTTAGTATTTAATTATTTATATATATTCATGAGAAATTATTTATGTATAATACATATTTATAATGAAATTAGGACGATTTGAGTTGAGATCTCAAACCAACGGTTTAACATTTAATGAATTATTTAGGGGTAATTACATATCAGTACACCCGTCGAAACCTTATTTCAGAAACAGTCCCTTAAATTTGAAACTTTTTTTCTCAGTCCCCAAAATTTAAAAAGAAAGTCTCCATGCACACCCACGTGTATGGAGACTCCATCACGTGGCTTCTAGATACATTCACACCCCCACGTGTCACTCCTCAAGACTCCATCATGTGGCAAAATCGTAATTTTCACTCTCCCGGTGTGATTTAGAGAAGGCCAGAAACATACCGAACAACAACAGCAAAAACTGGTCATTTCATAGCTAATAAATCAACACTCAAGTCACAATCGGAGTTTCGGTATCTGTCGAAACGACGCCGTGGATGGCATCGTCGTACCAGAAGTACGAGACGAGGAATCGGGTCCCTGACCCCAAATCCGCCGTCCTCCTCGTCATCGACGTCCAGAACCACTTCTCCGCCGTGGCCGAGCCGATCCTCCCCAACCTCCTCTCCACGATCCGACTCTGCCGACGCGCCTCCATCCCCGTGATCTTCACGCGCCACTCCCACAAGTCCCCCTCCGACCACGGCATGCTCGGGGAGTGGTGGCCCGGCGACATCATCGCCGACGGCACCCCCGCCGCCGATCTGATGCCGCAGCTCGACCGCGACCCCGACCGCGACCTCGTCGTCCGCAAGAGCACCTACAGCGCGTTCCAGGGCACCGGGCTGGAGGAGCGGCTGGCGGCGATGGGCGCGAGGGAGGTCATCGTCGCCGGCGTCATGACGAACCTCTGCTGCGAGACGACGGCGCGTGACGCGTTCGTTAGGGGTTTCAGGGTTTTCTTCTCCACGGACGCCACCGCCACGGCGAACGAGGAGCTGCATGAGTCGGCGCTCAAGAACTTGGCTTACGGCTTCGCTTACTTGGTCGACTCGGCTCGGCTCCAACAGGGGCTTTTCGGGAATAAATAAATGAGTAATAAATTGCAATTCATCACACAAATCTCCATACGATAACCTTGTTCAGATGGTCCCTTTCCCCCTCAATTATTCTGGGTTTTGATCTCTCAGGTCTTTCCTGGATTTTTCAAATTGTCTTTCCTTATAATTTCTTGTATATATTTGTACAAGTTTTCATTTTCTGTCATTCAATTTCTTAATGATACACCTTTTTTTTGGTAAATAATACCTATTTTAGAAGTAGTAAACTTGAAACTAGTTTCAATCTCCTTAAAAAAGGTGAAATCAATTGCAAAGGAAATTGATTTCCTACTATGTGCACACACCCAAACCCCTTTCTTTAGAGAACTAAAATTAATGTTACGTGAAAACCAAATATGGCCTACTGTTGTGGATCTTGTGAAGCAAAAAGTTGAACTTAATCCAAGTATATCCTGGGATATTGAGCTAGGATGAATGGTCCATTCCCTTTCAATGGTAAAAAAAGTGTTAGTTCTTTTATTTCCCGAACCCAGCAGCTTGATAACTTCCCAAGACAGTTATAGACATGAAAATGAATGGAGGTGAAAGAAAGTAAGAATGAGACCAATGGTATGCTCTAACGAAATGTGGCTACGTGAGAGTATTCAAACTCAACGCACCTTAGAAAAAATATATTAACTGTAGTTATGTGATAAACGTGTGAAACTAAGTGAAACTACGTGAGATTATCCAAAATCATTATTATTCCATCTTATACTTTCAGCAATATCAATTTATACAATATCTTCTACAAGTTGAAGAATAAATAGTCAGAGTGGCGGTTTCTCGTTCGCCACTGTGACAACCAAAATGTCGTGATTTGTATTTTTTAAAAATTTTACTATTTAGTTTGTTTTACTAATAATGATTTACTCGTATTTTTGTCTACTTTTCTAAACAGATAATCCGTAAAAAGAAGTCGGATTGCCGAAAGTTGAAACCTAGCCATTATTTGGAGTATAAACAAAGTACTAGAGTTTTGCAACAGAAAGGCGGACGAGCAAGAGATGTTTGGCGCTGAAGGTTCTAATCTACATGGAGCGTTACGAGGTGGCTACTCCAAACGATTCTTATCCAGTAATAATAGTTAAGCTTACGAATTTTAATTTTAACTTTATTATTTCATAAATATTTACTAGTGTATTTTTATTTTGTCCAACGTGTTGTGCAAGAAGTACGAAAATTATTAGTATTCAGTATTCCCAAATGGTGGATCCCTTCAATATTACTCGTGTTGCAAAGACGAATGATCAACAAAGAAAGTTGATGAGAAAATGTTTATTACGAAGTACTTAAACTTAAGTTGGGGTACCATAACCCAGAGATATGTACATTAATAATAAATATTTTATTAGTGTACTACGATTGTGTTTTATTTTTCTTAGTTACTTTTTGCTAAAATATGGTTTCATGTTATTATAAACCCTAACACCTCGTGGTTATGTTCTTCCAAATTCTTTTAATTATTTTAAATTTCAGAATTTTTAGGGTAAATTCCACATAACACCCTACTATACGCGTGTCTCACATGTCCCCTCCTCCCTTTAACTACAAAATTAATATGTGAGGTTCCTAAACTATCCAAAAATCACACTTTACCTTTTCTGTTGATTTTTTTTTTCAAAATTCTGTTAAGTTTTTTGTGAAATGACGAAAATACTTTTGTATGTGAAAAATTAAAATAAATAAATAAATATGATTTTGAACTTTATTTTTCTATTTTCTTATACAAAAATAAACAATAAAAAATATTCTAGTATTAATTTTTTTTTAAAAAAATTATTTATAAAAATAAAAAACGATGTTTAAAAATAAATTTTTATTTTACAAAAAGAAAATTTTAAAAAATTATTTTTACCACTAAATTATTCTTTGATTTTGTACAACGAGAAAATTAGAAAAATAAAGTTCAAAATCATTTTTATTTATTTATTTTAATTTTTAATATACAAGAGTATTTTCATCATTTCACATAAACTTAACAGAATTTTGAAAAAAAATCAACAAAAAAGGTAAAGTGAGATTTTTGGATAGTTAAGGCACTCACAGGTTGATTTTATAATTAAAGAGGGACATGTGAGACATACAATAATTAGGAGAGGTTATTTGAAATTTACCCTAACTTTAATCACCCACGGTTCAATAATACCACTCTATTTTTTGTCATTAGTCATTCATCTATTCATTTAAATATTTTAAGAGAAGGAATGTTTATGGTCTTTCAAATTTTATACAAAAAAAAAACACAACAAATTAAACTTTATTATAAAGCAACATCTATACAAATACAAGCAAGCAACCTAAACGGAACATATTCCATGATGAAATATGCAATCAGTTCTTGACATGAACTGTTGTATCTGTTGGCGAGTGAGTTCGTGAGCTCGTTCCCTGGCCGTGTGCGCGAGCGTTTGAAGCTCGGCAGAGCATTATAATAAGGTGGTTTGGGTTGGGAGCTGTGTGGGTTTCTTTTGGACCTGTACGTAATGGGTAAATATGAACAAATAAACGTAACTATATATGAAACAAAAGATATTTGTTATAAGAGTTGTCTATAGTCCGCAATAAAAATACTAAAGGCCAATTTGTTTCTCAAATTTGAATAAATAAATTCTCTCAAGTATTCGACAAAACAATGTCCTCAAAATTCAATTAATACAGTTAATTAAACAGTGCCTTAGATGGAGAGGTGGGAACCAAAGAAAAATTAATGGAGTTATATTATTCACAGAATATATATTATAGCGAACCCTACAAAATAATATTATATTACATGTTTGAGTCGTATTCATTGTTACGACAGGAGAGAGTAGGTGTTTCTTTAACTAATAAAATATCCAAAATTATCTCCTATTTACCAAACTTTAATTTCCACCTGAAAATGACTCTCTTGAGCAGATAGCAACTCTATCTTTTTATTATTGACGACAGAAGCAACCTTATCACAAAAATAGCATATAGAATATAATCTTCAAATTACGAATTTAATTGTATACATTTATTTTGTGGCAGAATTTCATTATAACCAATAGTTAAAGAGTAATTGTCACGAATTTAGCAACTAAGTAAGACAAAAATAAATAAATAATCTGCATAATTCTCAACCTTAAAATGTTTTTTCTATCAGTTTTGAATGTTGAAATAATTCCACGTGATTACAGCAAGTTGAATACATTTTTCGCTCAAATACACTCAATAGTTTAAAATCTATTTGGCATGTACCTAAACTTACAAAAAGATACAGAGATACACTGTTGTCATTTGTCAACATTTAAGTTAATTGACCAAAATAACCTTAATAAAAAGTAGAAGACCCAAATTTGTGGTCTCCTTCAAGAAAAAAATAACACCAGGTCGTCTAGGGTTGTCCTTCAGCGTATAATATTTTATTCCCTCAAGTCGAAAGCATAATCGAGAGTCCAATTGTTGTCAGAAAAGAAGTAATCGTGTTTATATATTAATGTTTTAAAAATTATTGACTTGTTCAATTGTTTTACAATCAATCAAAATTAAAAATCACACCGCTAATTACATCATTGAAATTATAAAATTTTTGAAAACAAAAATATGAAACAGTAAACAGTTAAAATTTCCTCAAACATAAATACTTTCTGCCCCTACTGATCCAACATACACCCAGTGCGGATCCAGGGGGCACCAGCCTGCCTTGGCCCGGAAAATTCGAAAAAAATTGTATGAAGTTTTTCTCAAAATTTGGATATGCCCCACTTATATTTTGGTATATATACAAAGTATGTAGTATTTTATCTACAAGATGTAAACTTTGGAATTAGCAGCTTTTTTAATAGTTGTATGCTTCTCTAATGATGTTTGAACTTAAACTTCTAATAGCCATGGGGTTTTTAATTCTCGCTTTATTTATCAGTTCATATTTAATTGATTATTTTATTAGATAAAAAAATTTATTTTTCATTACAAAATTTTGTTTTGTCCATTATAATTTAGTTAAATTATTGAAAATTTATGAATTTTCAAAGTAAAGTTATATTAAAATTAAGTCCAATGGTGAGTCATTTGATAAACGAATCAAACTCAAGCCCAACCTATTAGAATCGACTTGCTTCATTTATTTATATATATATATATATATATATATATACACACATGAAAATTAAATTCAAAATCAACTAAGAAAGAATAATCAAGCTAAAATTAATTTATATATATGTATTTAGTAATTATTTTATTATTAAATTTTTAATTAATTATTTTATCAATTAAACTTTTAGTACAAACTTTTAAATCAGCCACTTCATACACCCAACAAATTCAAATATTTTTCCTACAATAAATAACAACAAATCTTTGCATGTGATTTGAATTCTCATGCTATTATATTAATATCCATCGATTTGTCACGCTTTTATATTACAACAAATATCAAGTTGTTGATCATTTGGGTAATAAAAAAAGTTTTGGTTTATTTTGTCATCCTAATTCGTAACCATCTCTCTTGTTCACGTCAAATCAGCTCATACAAAGACTCTTCCATCCTCAAAAACATGAACCTTCGCCCATGTCGGACCAGCGGATGCAATATATATTAGTCACACAAACAAATTAATATTATAAAATGGTATATATACATATACACAAATTACATAATAAATAAATTGCATGTGTATGATCAAAATGGAAAATGGCCTAATTATCGTTTACTTGGTGAATAGGCATTTAATTAGAGACAGCTCCACTATAATGTACTTGCCTTGTAGCTAACCTCTCTCACCCTCATAATTAGCCTCCATTTTTCTCTATAAATACACATTATCATTTGATCCAACCCAATCCAAATCACTCTTATACACATTCTTATCACAAACAAAAAAAAGAAAAAACAATACACATTTGTTTTGGCAAGCATGAAGAACGCAATCTTCCTCTTATTAGGAATGGCCATTGCTTTGCAAGCCATGACCACTCTTTGTGTCGAACAAGAAGTATTTGGTAACTTTGAATATTTACCTGACTAAGAGGTTAAGCTGATAGCCGCCGATCAAATTATATATAGTGTCGGTTTCTAACTAATGTTAGTGTACAATATTATTGCGTTGTTGCAGGTTATGATGATCCGACATCATCACTAGGACTAGGAGGAAATAATAAAAATGGTCGATTTCTTGGTTCGAAGAGGGTGGCGATGACATGTGACAAGTACCCTAGGGTGTGTCGGATCGCGGGAAGCCCCGGGCCGGATTGCTGCAAGAAGAGGTGCGTTAATGTTATGAAAAGCAAAGGGAATTGTGGGATGTGCGGGAACAAGTGTAAGTACTCTGAGATATGCTGCAAAGGCACTTGTGTGAGGCCGGCGTCGGACCGGAAGAACTGTGGAGGTTGCGGAAACAAGTGCAAGAAAGGGATTGCCTGCGTTTATGCCATGTGTAGCTATGCCTAGCTACCTACCTACCAACAACAAATCATCAAACCAATATATAGATCCATATTTCAAGCATGTTCATTCAATTTATATATATATATATATATATATATATATATATATATATATATATATTATACAACTTATTGTCAACTTCATTTTTATCGTAAGAAATAAAATTTGTCCATACCATATTAAGGTAAAAAAGGAAGTTTAGCTATAGTTATTTGAATTCTTTATCTAAGGTGTAAGTGTAAGGTAAGAGTTTCAGATTTGTTATGAAATAAAAACATCATATATATTGATGAGTGTGCACTGTTGGAATCATGTTTATATCACAATTTTTTTAAATTAAGTTTTGAATGAGATAATAGTATATTGAACTTGAAATTGATACATTTTTTATGAATGTGTCGTTTCACTCTAAACATTGAACTATACTTGTGTTAGACAGATTGTACAATTAAGTACGAAATGCCTAAGTTAATAAGTGTATTAACTTGTGACTACGTCAACGTGAGCCTTGATTCGGAATATCAAGACTCGTCATAGAATAATGTGAAATATGTTTACATATTATATGAAATGAGATCTTTCCAACGATATATCAAAAACTCAAGATGGGTAAATGAGACAAATTGAACCCGAAGCTCGCCACGTTTAGTTGGGCTCATAATTATGACCCAACAATAAAGATTTGAATTTAATTTTAAATTCAAGAAAAAAATATAACATGGAAAAGCCATTAATAATTAATTTTCATTGAGAAATAAATTATGAAAAATCCTACTTTCCCAAAAGAATGATTTGGTAAGTTATTTCATTTCTTGTCTTCCAAGTTTTAAGTTCTTTCCCTAAGAGTATTTTTTCCTAAAAGAAATATTTTTTTAGTAAAATTATATTTTCCTTAAAAATATATTTTCCAAGAATGAGAGATTTTTTCTTCTATAAGTAGAGAAAAATTGCTACAGCTAAAATACACCAAAAATCCTAACTGTCGAACTTCTGTCAAATTTATTCCTCCTCGATTACTCTCTATAGCCCGGTTAGAGTTCGACTTCGATCGTCGTTTTATCCTGGGAGCAAGTTGCCCATACGGGGCAATAATTGTCTTAAGGAAAGCGGATTACCGTGACTCGATGATATTCTATTCCGTCTCCATCAACCGGTCTTGTACCGGTTCCAGGTTCTATAATAATTGCTCTATTATTTTTATTGTATGAGTATTATCAATAAAAATGAGGTATTATTTTGATTGTGTTTGTATCATGTGATTTACTTGTTTCCATCTTGCATGATTGTTCGATTTAAATATTCAATTGTTCGATTTACGTTTATGGACTAACATATTATCTAACAACTTGTGTCTTTTAGAAGCATCATTTCATTCCAAAACATTGTATCATGCTTATGACTTTTGGCTTTTATTAGGAGCACCTTTTGGTTGAAGGGTCGCAACTTTTTCAAAAGAGACATGTTACGAACAGACGTGTCTGTTCGAAACGGTGCCAACTCTCCTATTTAAAGGATTGAAATTGTTAGGAAACTCATCATCTTCTCGAATATTCTTCCGTCATTTCTCTCCTACTGTTTAAATACAAATCAATAATTATGTCGCCAGACTCCACTATTCGTAGCACTCGTTAGTGGTTTAGTCTGTTTTATCTTGGGAGGCAATTGCTCGTTAATCCTTCAAGTGCCACAGAGGGAAAATTATTGTCTTAAGGAAACAGTGTTCTGCTGGACTCGGACGTTCTTCGCACAATCTACAATCTCCGTCTTCAGCACATCTTCAGTACAATTCTTATTTGTCATCTACTATATTCATAATAGTATCATTTTTCATTTACTTTCATAATTAGTGGCCTATATGCACTACACCAATTATGTGTTTGAGTAACACAATAACTTCGATTTGTCACCCTTAATCAAGAATAAGGTAATACACCATACTTTAGGTGATACTTTAAATGTCAACATATACTTTGGGTGACAATAAATGTGTGACACCATTTGAGATTGTGATCATAAGTTTATATAGCGGCGAACAGTGTGTTGCCCGTATTTCTCAACTATCGCCCCTCAATCGTAAATACATGCAGCATACGGCCCACAATATAGGTTGCGGACATGTTACCAGTGTGCAAGTGTTAGAGAGGTCGTGCATGTGTTACAATATCATATATGTGATATGGGTCGCACACATTAACATGTTTGTAACTTATAATGTAAATAAAAACGAAAAAATAAAATTAAAGATTTTGAAATTAAAATTCCAAAATATGTAATATTATTTATTTTATATAACTAGAAATAAATGATTTGAAAACTTTCTATTCTCAACCTTGATTCCCGTAGAAGAAACTACGGTTCGAGTTGATTCCAAAAGTATCGATTGCACACTGGGGTACTTAGTTTAGGTACCGTAGGAAGAGGCCTGATAAAACCCTTGTATAGCTTCTTCAATTTCTCGATAAAGAAGAATATGACCAAGAGTAGTTCGAATATATATACAAAGAATTTCTTTTTTTACACTTCTTACTATTAGAAAGTGTCCGTAAATCTCATGATGGTTACCCAAAGATTCATAATGAACTTCAACAGGAACTCCTCTTGAAACAATAAGGCGTTGATCTAGTCGCCACCGGAGCCAAAAGGGGCTGTCGAAATGGATCCTATTCTGTCGATAAGCTCCAATTGCATCATAGGAATTACAAAAAAGGGGTTCTTTTCCTTTCATATACTTAGAGTTATTGGCGTAAATAATTACAAATATTATAATATATCATATGATTAGAGACAATATTTTATTATCTAAAATTTCAAAATTATTACTAATAATTATAATGTTCAAACATTTATAAGTTGAAATGAAAATTGTAGTCTAATTAGAATTTGGGCATGAGAGCAATGTTTTCGTTGGAATGTTTATCGGATCAAGAAAGTGTAGACGTGACGCTTTGTCATGCTCTCGTTACCTCCTCTTCATTTCTTTTGCTTCCTGCCTCGTCGGGCTAGTTCTTCAACCATCTGCACATCTCGTTGGGTCAGCTCCTTAGCTATCTACGCATCTCGTCGGGCCAGATCCTCAACCATATATGCTTTCACCAGTTATAATTATTCATTTATATTGTGAATGTGCTTACTGCGCGAGATGTTGTCGTCAGGCTGCCTAAACTTTGGTGGCCTCCAATCTTTGCGGCCTAAGCTCCGAATAACATTGTCGTGCATCTTCCATCCTTATGCCTCAGCATGCGCTCTGTAAATCATTTGTCACTCTTTTTCCGTTGTCATTAGAACAAGAGGATCGAATCGAGCATGCTACTCTTCATACATACTCCTCAGATCTCCTACAAATAATAAGAATACATTAGCTTGAATTGATTAAAACATAAATAAGGTTCATAAATACTTGAATATCACTATTTTTTTAGTTTTTCTTCGTCTGTGACATTCTTGTTATGCAGGAGATAGCTCTCGCTGGCATCCCTCTTTCTCTAGGACAACTTGTTCATCGATTCAACGAACGGTGTTGAACCTGAATTCTGGTCAAGGTTCTCCTGGCGTTTCCCAACCATCTTAACACTTTTTTCTTGATGCAAAAAATGTGTTGAGATGGTTGGGAAACGCCATGAGAACCTTGACTAGAATTCAGGTTTAACACCGTTCGTTGAATCGGTGAACAAGTTGTCCTAGAGAAAGAGGGATGCCAGCGAGAGTTATTTCCTGCATAACAAGAATGTCACAGACGAAGAAAAACTAAAAAAATAGTAATTTTCAAGTATTTATGAACATTATTTATGTTTTAATCAATTCAAGCTAATGTATTCTTATTATTTGTAAGAATGTGATTATTAAAAGATAAACTAGACACTAACACATACCTCGACCTCGTGTTGGTGAAACTATTCCACCATCCTTCTATTTGGAGGTGAAAAATATTGTGTACTAGACTCAATAATCTACTCCCTATTGCTATTCTCCCCGGCGTTTAGCTGCTGCAACCCTTGCCATAGACGCAAGAGTGGATGTGCCGGAGTGGTTACCGGGCATGACTTGAAATCATGTGGGCTCTGCCTATGGGCACTATAAATTCTGATCACCCTAAGAGTAACGAGTAAGGTTTCAAATGTTTTTATTTAGTAGAAAGTGAGACATGGGATGAAACTATTTTCTATGAAAAATGTTTAGAATTTATATCATATCATCACAGATAAGTTTTTTTCCATGTATACAGGATATAATTCATATGCATATGGTTTCAAAAAATGTCAATCTTAGTCATATACTTGTCTTGATGCCTCCGGCTATATATATTTGAAGATAAGCTAATTAATTTTCACTCCATTTACTATTTTATATATTATGTTCTGCTTATCAATGATTAATTAAATATATAGTTGTGGTTGCATAAAAATTCAATCAATACTACACCCTACCATATAATATCACTTAAATATTTTAGATTATTTTTGGTCGGGACAGTTTCACATAAAATTGCATATTATAGTTTGAGGTACATTACATTTCATATTATTGTTGTTCGGGGTTTCACAATATAATAAGGGTTTGGGGGTACAGTGAGACATATGCAGACAACAAGCTCAACACTCCGGCACATCCACTCTTGAGAGGAGATGGACATACACAAGGGGTTGCTCAAATCGTCTCTGCATAGTCACTTTAGGGCAAGTAAACCCTTTTAGTTCTCCTTACAAACGAAAATTGCAAGGTCACATTTAATTGAAAATAATTTCAATTTTCATGGGAAAATGACACTTTTGTGCACCTAAATATACAGTTTTGACACTTTTATACCTTTTTTTTTCAGTACCCTGAATTTCATTTTGGGACAATAGATCCAAAATGCCTAAAATACCCATGAATTGAACCAAAATTCAGGGTACTTTCGGGCCATTTTCCCAAAATACCCACTATTTGAACCAAAATACCCATGAATTGAACAAAAATTCAGGGCCATTTTGGTAAATAAATGGCTAGTGGTCCCAAAATGAAATTCATGGTACTGAAAAAAGAAAAAAAAAAGGGTAGGGTATGAAAGTGTCAAAAGTGTATATTTAGGTGCACAAAAGTGTCATTTTCTTTAATTTCATAAATAACATAAGGTTAAATGTCCAAAGTATCATGTAATTTAATTTCCAAATATAATATTATTTTATAAATTTGAAGTCTGACAAAGGGCATTTTCGTATTTTTACTTTAAATTTTAACATATTTCATCCAAAATTCTAACGGTCGGTGCTAAGTGTCAATTTATGATCTCTAGGTGTAGCTCACTGTCCATTTCGAAAAATGGGGTAGTTATGTGTGTTTTGGGAATTGTTGGGTGTAGCTTTGTGTCCTTTACCCTAATATATGAATTTCAATTAGAAGGCACAGTCCATTTTTGCCTGCTGAGAAGTCACCGCCCATTAGAAATCCCTATTTTTTCCCGCTGAAAAGCCACCGTGCGAGCATCTCAGATCTGGTTGTTGCCGGCGAGAAGGATTTCCCATTTATGTTTGGAAAAAGGATTTTCTAGATCTGGTTGTTGTCGGAGGAGACGGTCGCTGACCGTGGCGAGTGAAGTCAATGTCAGAGGAGGAGCTACTAGTTTTGAACGTGATACCAGATTTGGCATGACCCGGCTTGAAGCTCCTTACTGAATCAGAGTTGTTGCTTGTCACCGCCAGGTCTGAAGAGTGTCGGCCGAAGAGGATCGCCGGAAGGCCGGCGCTGCCAGATGGTGTGAAGAGAGAGAGGAGAGATGGAGAGGGGTCTGAGAGAGGGAGATCAAGGTGGTCTCGCCGGATTTGGTATCTCAATCGCCGGATCTGGTCTCGCCGGAGAGAGATGAGTGAGTTTTGGGTCTGTAGGAGAGGGATGATAGGTGAGAGAGAGAGAGAGAGAGAGAGAGAGAGAGAGAGAGAGAGAGAGTTGTTGGGTTAAAGAAAAGAATATAAAGTGAGGGTAAAATCATAATTATGAAATAGTTGTACTGTGCATACATTTTACAGTGGGGTATTTTGGACATTTTTCAAATCTTATTAATTAAATCTAACGGAATTTAACTTAAGTGTAACGTAATAAAACTTGGGGGAACGAGAAAAAAAATCTAAACTTGGATAAGTTATTCACGAATGAGGTTTGGGCGGGTATACTGATTTGTAATTACCCTTAAACTAAATTATTCTTACGATTCAAGAGTGAAATTCAGGTTAAACGCAAGATGTCTCGTATGATGCTGGGACTAAGTGTGAGACATCATGCCGGTGCAAAGTCAATAAAAAAAATAATGAACAAAAATTAAACGACACATGAGTTGGTTACCCAGTTCGGCGCAACATCACCTACGTCTGGGGGCACTCTGCCAGTGAACAAGTTCCACTATATGTAATCAATCACACATACAAAACTTCTCTTGACTAGCGCCCTAATCTAAGCTCTATGATATTATTACCAGTGTGAACTTAACCCAGGGTCTCCCCCTGTCTTCGAGCCTCCGACTCGAGTCCACTCTTAGAACTGATCCCACAGTTCCGTCTCCTCCTTTGTCGTCGTCTTCAAAGGTTTGCATACAGCTTCACTGGTGCGGGTTCGTTCAAGTCAACCAAACAATGTTTATGAGAATTTTTGTTTGGAACACACAAGCTATGATCTTAGCTACAACATACAACTCCTTAATACGCTTGTCCAACACGTTCAAGGACCCTGTATAATATCAACCAAGATATAGCTACACAGCACCGCTTTCTACTGGATGGAACGATCATCTATTTGTAGAAGATGCGACGACACTCTCTTTAGGGTTTCCTTAAGGATCTCGTACGCGCCTTGCCGATTCCATCTCTTCCATGTTTCCTTTTGCTGCTGCATAGTTGATGCGGAAATAATCCTTCTGATATTCGAAGATCTTTTAATTAAAGAAACTCCAGAAAGTCTTCTGGCGAGATGTTAGATCGTGTTGTCCGAGACTTCTGGATGGACATCTTCTGATTCGAGCATCGGCGTCTTAGGTCGCGACATATGGATGGACATCATTTCACCATATAAAATAGCCAACATCAGTAGGAACCACAATCTCTCCCTTTGGCTATTTTTGGGGCGAGCACTCCTTTCTTCACGTGTCCTGGAGAGAGAGTCTTCAATCTAGTAGTTCAGACTGAATGATGTCTGAGACATATGGTTAGACATGATACGCCATAAGTTATCAAAACACAAAGCACAAGCAAAAATAGATTATGCAAGTAATGCTGATTTCTTCAGTGAGCTCCATCTTGGCGTTCTCCTTGTCATTCTTCACGTGAAGCTAGTCTCAAACACTCAACTAATCTTTACTCTTTACTCCCCCTGGTTGCCTCAAAAATATGCCAATAAGGCATATGCAATAACACAATTATGCTCATATAGCAGAATATAACTTGAAACAAAGACGTAACCACCCCAAAAGTACCAAGGCTTCAACAATAGCCTTACCCGAGGTAAATAACTTTGATACAGTCATCTCAAAATAATAAATTGTTCGAGTGCAAGGTTTAGAAAGTAGTAACCGAACTAAATACTGGCGGAGCTAGATTCCTCATCATCTTCTTCATCAGCAGTGTCTTCCTCCATAGGTGCATCCTTAACTTTTTGTTATCCCTTCCATACTTGCAAGAGATCCTGGAGAACTCCTTCACAGATGGTCTTCCTAGAGAACATAGTGTCGATCGTGGCCTCCAAGAACTTTATCTCCTCGCGCAGCTTTGTCACAACATCTTTCTGGACATGAGTGGATCCAGATGTTCTCTTTGACATTCCACCAAAAGGATGTCCGATGTCCGGGACATACGATCCTTCAAAGAGCTTCGGTTTGAAAGATAGAGGATAAGGTTTCTTTCCAACTGCATCAGTGCTTCGGAGCAGCTTGGGTCTTTGGCTCAGGATGATCCCAGCGATGAGGGAGGGACAGCTAATCGGCATTTTGACCGCGAACGATTTAGCATGTTTCATCAAATGGTCAATCACAAATTTGGAAAAAACCGAAAGTAGAACGCGTACCTATTAGGTATATCAGCTTAGCAAGTTCAGTCGTGATGCTAGAGCCGTGTGTGGAAGGCGCCCAATTTGCGATGCCGATTCGGAAGAGTACCGAGTACTTTGCAGTGAGAACCGAGAAGGATAGCTTGCCCTTGGTAGGCCAGATTCTCTATGTGCCCCCAGATATATCCTGGACAACTTTGTTCAATGGTGGGACATCATCTGAGACATCCGGAGTGTCTCTTCCCAAATAGTTGTTAACAACCTCTTCTGTGAAGATGCAGGACTTTCTTTGGACATAGACTTTTCTATACTCCGAACTTGAGGGTATGTCGAAAGTAGAAGATATGTTAACTATGAATTCTTGAACAAGCAAAGGGTAGTACGTACCAATGTTGGAGACGCTCTGTAGGAGCCCTGCATCTGTGATTAGCTCTATTATCTCCTCCATCTTCAAGGCACTTGGTGACAGTACCATTTATGGAACAACTTTTCTCATTACAACAAACTTCCATTTCAGTGTTGACTCCACATGATGGAAGGAGATTTTGTCTATCTTTGCGGGCGGAACGTTTTTCGGGAGCTTCTGTCCTCTAATATACTTAGGCTTAACAGGAGTCCTTTCAACAACTTCCACTTCTTCTTCATCCAAGGTAGGTTCATCAACAAGATGCCTCGACTTCTTTGGGGACTTTGTTTTGGCAGGACTTGCTGCCTTGTCAACTTTTCGCTTCTTTTCACTCTTTCCAGCAGACTTCTTTGCAATGATGACTTTTCTTCTCTTGGTAGAACCTTTCTTTTCAGATACAACAGCCTCAATAGTCTTCTTTCTCTTGGACTTGGACATGGACCTAACAACAGCGTCTATCTTGGAGACCTCAACCTCTTCCTTTCAGAGGACTCGGCAGACTTCTCAGAGTCTTCAATCTCTTGCCTTAGATCGGCAAGTACAGTGGCTACAGATATACTTCGGCCAGATTTTTCAACTTCTTCATCGGGAACATCATCCTGCACACCTCGCTTCTCGATGTCTGGAACTTCTTTTCCACCATCTTTCTCCACATTATCTTGTACAGATGTCTGAACATCATCACAGACTTTCTCAGGAACTTGACTTCCTACAGCAGCAATGTCTACAACATTTTCATTACCCTTGGTACTACCAACTTACTTCATGGTTTCTGGTGGAACAACAAAACTTTCTTCTAGGGTGCCTTCGGCACTATTCGGATACTAATATGGGTCTTCATCAACTTCCTTTGATGGTTCGGCTTCTTGTGGGTTTTCAGCAGGATTAACCCTAACTCCTTCTCGTGGGAAGATTGTTTGGAGAGGAATGGCTTCCACAATTTCACCAGGGACTCCAATATTTTCCAACCCCTCTAATCCGATGGACGGAGTAGAAGTGATACCTCCAACACTTGAATCCAGAATTTTGGAGTCAGGGATTACAGGGTTACCTAGCGTAGACGGAGTTGGAGCCGCTTCTTCTTCAATGACACTTGCTCCGACAATGGGAGCCTCTGAAGTTTCAGCAATGGTAGTCCCTGTTTTGGTTGGTTTAGGGATCTCTTCTCGGGCCTTTTCTTTCTTTCCTTTCTTCTTCCTAGAGCTTGATCTTGATGGAGACATGGATTACAGGCGTAGTGCCTTCTTCCTGGCAAATTTAGGCGCAACTCTACCGCTTCGTGTGCCCACCATTGTTGAGTTGAAGAGAGCTTGAGACGATAGTGAGGAAGAGCAAGTGGGGAGGGTTGCAAAAACCCTTTTTAGAAAGTGAAAGGTTAGAGAGGCAACACCTAAGCAGTATTGAAAATAAACCCGTTTGAAATAGTGGGACCGAAAAATATGGAATAAAGTAAACGGTATATTGGTGAGGTCAGCACTTTCTGTTTTCCTTCTAGAGCGGGCTTAGAAACATCGTCCGGCCCAACATGTGGTGTGGATGTTAACTCCCATGATCCACACCACTCTTTCCTTGGCTTTAAGTATTGGACGACATCTCGATCATACAAAGTCCTAATGATGACCTTAGACTTTCGAATCGAGCAGTGTCAAGGGCCTTGGTAAAAATATCAGCCAATTGCCTTTCAGTGGGAATGTACTCCAGCTGAATTATCCTGTCTTCTACAAGATCTCTTATAAAGTGATGACGAATATCTATATGCTTCATTTTGCTGTGCTGAACAGGATTCTTGGATATGTTTATGGCACTGACATTGTTACAGAACAATGTCATGACAGCTTGCTGAACATCATACTCTGACAGCATTTGCTTCATCCAAAGTAGTCGAGTGCAACTACTTCCAACAACTATATATTTTGATTCAGCTGTAGACAGGGCCACACAGTTTTTTTTCTTGCTGAACCACGAGATTAGGTTATTGCCCAAGTAGAAACATCCACCTAAAGTACTTCTTCGATCGATGGTACTCCCAGCCCAATCAGCATCGCAATACCCAACAATGTTGGACGTTGTATCAAAGGAGTATAATAACCCCAAATTTACCGTTCCAGCAACATACCTCAAGATTTTCTTGGCTTGAGAAAGATGACTCACCTTTGGGTCTGCCTGATGTCTGGCACATACTCCGATGACGTATGTTATGTCAGGACGACTTGTTGTGAGATGTAACAGACTTTCTATGATGCTTCTGTATAGACTGTGATCTACTGATTTTCCACATTCATCTTTAGACATCTTTGTGGTTGTGGCAATGGGGGTCCAAACTTCTTTACCAGATTCACAACATACTTGCTTTGAGAGATGAAGATCTCATTCTTCATTTGCTTGATTTGGAACCCCAAGAAATAGTTAAGTTCTCCCACCATGCTCATCTCAAATTCTGACTTCATGTGACTCACAAAGCGTTCCACCATCTTGTTAGACATCCCTCCGAAAACTATGTCATCAACATAGATTTGAGCAATCATGATGTCTGTTGTGGGGTCAAAAGGTCTCGTTTCGAGACCGCTTAACCTCACAATTCGGTGCGTTTGTGTCTGATAGTGGCCAAGTCAGGCCCGGGAGTACGTATTTTATGCTTTTTGATGTTTTGAGGTGCATACGCAGGAACGGGAGGAAAAAGGGTCAAAAACGAGGCACAGAGCAAAAAGTCAAAGGGAGTTGACCAAAGGGCCAGGCAGAGGCCTTTAGCCACGATCGTGACCAATGAAGGCACGATCGTGGCTCATTTGGCACGATCGTCCCTCAGCCAGTCACGATCGTGCCTCCCCTTGAAGAATAAATGCCAAATATATTCAAACTTACAGTGGGCTCCCCCGATCTCAGTCACGACGGAGCCACGATCGTGACCCCATGAGGCACGATCGCCCCTTGAAGACCCACGATCGTGGCTTTAAGGGGCAAAGGATCGAGGCGATTCAAAAATATCTTACCTGCCCCGAGTCACGATCGTGCCCGAAGAGCCACGATCGCCACCATGACCAAGCCACGACCGTGCCACTTCCTGCCCACGATCGTGACCCAGACTGAGGCACGATCGTGCCTTGCTAGTCACGATCGTGATTGCCCACAGAATCAGAAAGTATAAAAGGGTTGCACCCACAATTTTGTAAGGAGGAAGAAAAGTAGAGAGAGAAAACGAGACCAAGGAGCTTTTCAGCCATTCTCCAAGCGTTCTTGAGCGTTCTTCGTGGTTTCTCAAGCGTTCTTCATTTTCCTCGACACCAAAGACACCGCTAGTTCTATCGCTCTTTATCACACATCGAAGACGCACCTTGCTCGGAAATCCAAGAGCATTTTCTATCCATTTACTTTATCTTCTTCATGTTGTTTATGTGTATTAGTGTTGCCACCATGTTGTTGCTAAGCTTGAGCACCATGGTTGAGGGCTAAATCCCTTAGCCATGGGTGCTAGACAATATGAAATATGAATACGAAGTTTGTTGAGATTATCGATTTATTGAATGATAAATGTGTTATGTGGTTTGTTGTTTAAATGCATGTGTTGTTTAAGTGACGTTTTACAATATTTGTTTGAGGAGTTCTATCCGATACCGAAAGGGAAGGACTAGAATCTGGACTTAGCATCCACCGAGGGTTGTAGGCTCAGGACCGTGTCTTGGCACCTCTAGTAACCCTTAGCTTTTTTTTGTCGATTGTATGCGATCTCGAGTTTTCTCAATACCGAAAGGGCACAGGAACACTCGAGATTAGGCTAACCTCATTACTGAAAGGCGAGGTCGGCACTCAAGACATAGGCTTAACCAACCTTTCATTCAGTAGATTGTGTATTTCTCGAACTTGTTCACTTGATGATTGTCTAGCACCCTAGGCGTTTTAATCCATTCGTTACCTCTATCGCACGTTGTTATCTGTGTCATAATTGCAAACACGCTTATTAACTAATCGTAAACCCCATATTAATCCCTGTGGACCGACTCGGTATCTTACCGGATCATATTAATATTATTACTTGCGACTCCTGTGCACTTGAACGTGGAAACCATTGTGCGACGTTATCACGTCACATTTTGGCCCAACAAGTTTTTGGCGATGTTGCCGGGGATTAATCGGTCTACGACTGGTAAATGCTTGTGTATGTTTTGTGGTGATATTGATATTGTTTAGTGTATTGGTACATAACCCGAAGCTCGGGAGTGCCAGAGTTTAATTTCAACCAAGAAATCGAAGCTTTGTGTCGGAGAAACAGCGCTTTGAAGAAGCGTGTTAGTGAAAGTTTATTCCAACCAAGAAGTATGGACGCTACTCCTGCTAGAGTGGAGCAAAGACCCCCCATTTTGGGGAGGGAGCGAGAAGAAGTTCCCGCAGAGGGAAATAACAATGAAAGGTCGCAATTTGGATCTGATAATCATGAAGACTATTATGCCGAGGATGACGACATGCCTCCTTTGTCTCCGCTTCCCCCTAGAGGACCGCGAGGGATGCGGGGTAGAGGAACTCCACGACATCGCCAACCAAGACATAGAAGAAGGACAGAGCACAATTACCAAGCTCCAGATTTCGAGCTTACATCAGTGATGCTGAGTCTGTTGAGGACTAACCCACAGTTTATGGGCAACAATACCGATGCCCATAATCATCTAAAGCTTCTTGAAGACGTCGTGGAGACTACGGCCAGTGGTTATCCGGAGGATCTAGTCAAGACCAAGCTACTCCCCATCTCTTTGGGAGGAGCGGCAAAGGCATGGTACATGACACTCCCTCTTCGTGAGAAGCGAGATTGGGTGAGCCTAGAGCGAGCTTTCTTGTCAAAATATGTACCTCCTCGAAAGGAGGGCTTGCTCCGGAAGGAAATCAACAACTATACCCAACTCCGGGGTGAAACTCTGGGAGAGACGTGGGAAAGATTCAAACAGTTGCTGAGGAAGTGTCCGGACCATCAAATCTGTGATGTGGTCTTGAACAAGACGTTCTACTGGGGTCTGAATCAAGCGTTTCAAATGGCGGTGAATGTCGGTTCAGGAGGGTCACTTCTATCGATATTCCCGGGTGAAGTGTTTGATGTGGTGGAGCAAGTTGCGCTCCAAAGCTATGAGTATAATGAAGCTGATGGGGTCCAGAATAACCAAAGATCATCCTTCGCACGAAAAGGAGAAGAACAGGAGACAATGAAAAGTCTCTCAGACAAGATGAACAGACTTCTTAACATGGCGCAAGGAGATCAAGTAAGGAACTTTAGGCCTCAAGCGGGGGTGAACCGCATGGACTACAACAACAACAACAGCAGCAACAACAACAACAACAACAACAACAACAACAACAACAACAACAACAACAACAACAACAAGGGTAACTTAGGGGGATATGGAAGTGCACGGGGATATCAAGATCAACCGGTGCAAAGTCATCCCCAGGGTTATGGGAATAACTACAAAACCAAGGCCACAGGCTAATGCAAGTAGTTATGGCAAGGTTTATCCGGATCGTTCCCAAGGTGGCAACAATGGCCAAAACAACCGTCCGTCAAGCTATGACAAAGGTCAACATTCTAACTCTAAGAGCGATGAGTCGCTAAGAGACGTTCTTGAGGCTTTTATAAAAAGCCAAACAGCAGTAACAGATGAATTGAGGAGAAATCAGAGGAACAACGACGCTCGATGGGAGCAAAGCAGTGCGCCGAGACAAATGGGAACTCTTCCGTCAAACACAGAGGTGCCGAAAAACCATGGTAAGAAACATGTTAAAGCAATCACTTTGAGAAGCGGAAACATGTTACCAGGGCCATCGATCCCGGTGGATTATGCTCCAGAAGTGGAAGAAGCTGTTGTAGAGGATTTGGGGTTTGGGGATGAAGATCTTGGGAATGAGGAGGGAGAACAAGACGCACCTCAAGAGAGGCAAGACGAGTCCCATGAGGGACCCCAAGTTGATGTCCCTCGGGCCAAACCTAATACTTCCGTTCTTAGGCCCCTGTTCCCTCAACGGGTAAAAAGAAAAGCGAAATGCAACGACATCCAATTCGCCCGATGTCTTGATGTGCTTAGGCAAGTCTCTATCAACATTCCTCTTATCGAGGCATTGGATGAAATGCCTAAATATCACAAGTTTTTCAAGGAGATCCTCTCTAACCATCAGCGTTTGCAAGAGTGCTCCAAGATTGCATTGAATGAGGAGTGTAGTGCATTGGTGTTAAACAAGTTGCCTCCAAAAGAGAAAGACCCGGGAAGCTTTACAGTTCCAGTCGGGATAGGAAGAGCAAAGGAAATGATGTCCTTATGCGATCTAGGCGCCGGTATTAATCTTATGCCGCTTTCCGTCTTTAATTCACTTCAAATTGGCCACATGAAGAAAACATCGGTCTACTTGCATTTGGCTAACCGACAAGTGGTATACCCCGAGGGGGTAGTTGAAGATGTGCTAGTGCGTATTGGGAAATTCATCTTGCCGGCCGACTTCATTATTCTTGACTTCTCGGTTTATCAGGCGGTTCCCCTAATCCTAGGGCGACCTTTTCTCGCAACCGCCGATACGGTAATCCGTGTTAAGTGAGGTGTATTGGAGATGACGGTGGGAGGAGAAACTATTATTTTCGATATTCTGAGAGGGATTAAAGCACCCGATATGGATTATTCGGAAGTAGCGGCCATCTCATTGATTGATCAAGAGGTACAAAACGTTCTACCCTCAATTTGGTTAAGTACTAATGATTTTTCTAGTGCTTTCTTTGAACAATTAGAGCGTGAAGAAAAAGGGGATAGGGACGAGCAAAGGGAATTATGTGCACTCGGGTTTGTTGAAAGAAGAGAAGGATATAGGGGCTCTAAGCCATTGTTTATGGGAGATAGAGTTGTTCCCCACACCAAGCCATCGCTTGAGGAAGCTCCGAGGCTTGAATTGAAAGTGCTTCCCAAGCACTTGAAGTATGAATATTTGGGGCCAGACTCGACGCTTCCAGTTGTTATTTCTTCTGCTTTATGCCCAGATCAGGAAGCGAGGTTGATGAGTTTGTTGTAGAAACACAAGGGGGCATTAGGATGGACTATTGCCGACATCAAAGGAATAGATCCAGCTTTTTGCACGCACAAAATATTCTGGAGCAGGAATGCAGAGGTTCAGTTGAGCATCAAAGGCGGCTAAATTCGGCCATGAAGGAGGTGGTGAAAAAGGAGATCTTGAAGTGGTTAGATGTCGGGGTGATATATCCCATTTCAGACAGTAAGTGGGTTAGCCCGGTTCAATGTGTTCCAAAGAAGGGAGGCCTAACGGTAGTTGCAAATGCAAACGATGAGTTGATTCCTCAACGCACCATGACTGGGTGGCGTATATGCATACCGTAAGTTGAACAAAGCAACAAGGAAGGATCATTTCCCGCTACCCTTCATAGATCAAATATTGGATCGGTTGGCCGGAAATGAATTTTATTGTTTCCTAGACGGCTACAGTGGTTATAATCAAATCCACATAGCCGTAGAAGATCAGGAGAAGACAACCTTCACGTGCCCCTACGGGACTTTTGCCTTCCGACGAATGCCTTTTAGGCTTTGCAATGCCCCGGCGACCTTCCAAAGGTGTATGATGGCTATCTTCTCAGATATGGCAGAGAATTATGTAGAGGTTTTCATGGATGACTTCTCAGTTTTCGGGAGGTCATTTGATGAATGTCTGGAGCATCTGGGGAATGTGTTGAAAAGATGCGAGGTAACTAAATTGGTGCTTAACTGGGAGAAATGCCACTTCATGGTGCGTGAAGGAATTGTTCTAGGCCACAAGATCTCAAAAGAGGGCATTGAAGTGGATCGGGCCAAGGTTAGTGTCATTGAGACTCTTCCTTATCCGTCTTCTGTGAGGTTGGTGAGAAGTTTTCTTGGCCATGCGGGGTTTTTGCAGACGCTTTATCCAAGACTTCTCAAAAGTGGCCAAGCCATTGTGTAAGTTGAGAAGGAGATGAAATTTGAATTAACAAGGGAGTGCAAAGTTGCTTTCAATGAGTTGAGAGCAAGATTAGTAAAGGCTCCGATAGTAGCGGCCCTTGATTGGGATCGACTGTTCGAGATCATGTGTGATGCAAGCGACTACGCTTTGGGAGCAGTTCTAGGCCAGAAACATGATAAGATCTTTCGCGTCATAGCCTATGCAAGCCGAACGCTGAACGATGCCCAAGAAAACTACACAGTTACTGAAAAGGAGTTCTTGGCAGTGGTATTTGCATTCGAGAAGTTTCGTCAGTACGTGATCGGGTCGAAAACTGTGGTGCACACGGATCATGCAGCCTTGAAATATTTGTTAACCAAGAAGGAGGCCAAAGCTCGATTGATTCGATGGGTTCTCTTGTTGCAAGAATTCGAGCTCGAGATAATGGATCGGAAGGGAATCAAAAATCAAGTGGCCGATCACCTATCTCGATTAAAAAATGGCGAGAAGGAATGCGAGGAGGAAATCGAGGACGTATTTCCCGACGAGCATGTTTTGGCGATAGAAAGCGCATCACCTTCGTATGCCGACATCACAAACTATGTTTCATGTGGGATCGTGCCTTTGGGGATTAACTCCCAACAAAAGAAGAGGTTCCTTCACTCTTGCAACAAATACTATTGGGACGAGCCCTATCTATTCAAGCAAGGAAACGATCAAATCTTCCGCCGATGTGTAGCGGAAAGTGAAATTCCTGGAATTCTGGAGGCATGCCATAATTCCCCTTATGGAGGTCATTTCGCGGGTGAGAGAACCGCTAGAAAAGTGTTGCAATCGGGCTTCTATTGGCCAACCCTCTTCAAGGACTGTCACGAGCACATTAAACAGTGTGATAGGTGTCAGAGGGTGGGAAACGTCTCCCGGAGGCACGAGATGCCTCTCACTGGCATAATAGAAGTGGAAGTGTTCGATGTGTGGGGAATGGATTTTATGGGACCTTTCCTATCGTCTTATGGAAAGCTGTATATCATAATCGCGGTGGACTATGTTTCTAAGTGGGTTGAGGCAGAAGCATGTATCGCAGCGGATGCGAGGACGGTTATCAAGTTCGTCAAGCGAAATATCATTGCACGCTTCGGAACTCCCCGAACTATCATAAGCGATCGAGGTGCCTATTTCCGGAATAAGCTCTTTAAGGCTCTTGCCAAGAAATTTGGCATGAAACACAAAATGGCTCTCGCTTACCACCCTCAATGCAACAGCCAAGCAGAAAGCGCTAATAAGGAAATCAAAGGGGTCTTGGAAAAGATGGTCGGCCCGAACAAAAAAGATTGGTCGGAACGCCTTGATGAAGCCCTCTGGGCTTATCGCACCGCTTACAAAACCCCGCTGAACGTGCCACTAGCCGGTGGAGATTGAATATATGGCAAGGTGGGCGATAATGAGGTGTAATATGGATTTGGGCAAAGCGGGAAGGAAAAGGGTGCTTCACATCGAGGAGCTTGAGGAGTGGAGAAGAGAGGCGTATGAGAGCAATGCCATTTACAAGGAAAAGACGAAGCGTTGGCACGACAAGCACATCATAAAGAGAAGCTTCGAACCAGGACAATTGGTGTTGCTCTGTAATGCCAAGCTGAAACTCCATGCCGGTAAACTCAAGTCTAAGTGGTCGGGGCCATTTAAAATCATCACGTGTTTGAACCACGGGGTGATGGAAATCTTGGATCCCAAGGACAAGACTACTTTCTTCACAAATGGGCTTTATTTGAAGCTCTATCACGGTATTGACGGAAAGGATGTGGAGCCGGACATGGAAGAAGAGGTAAGGGGATTTGAAGAAGAAGAAGAAGGAGGAGAGTTGCCCGAAGAAGGCGGCTTAGATCGAGGGTAGTGTGTTGACTACCCCAGTTTCGTCGGGCTAACGACGTTAAACAAATGCGCTATTGGGAGGCAGCCCAAGTTTCTAACCCTATCTTTGTAAATTCCCGCAATTTAGTTTATTTGGGTAATAGCAATGCACTAATCATTGTTTGTTTATCGCATGAAGGAACCGGTGCAATCACGATGCCTAGGGCGTACACCTCTCCTCCACAAAACGAACAAGTCAACACCCGGGTCAAACCATCACGCCAAATCAACCACATTATTTCGAGAAAGGTAGTATGTACTTTCTCCTAAGTTTATTGAGTTGAGTTGATCTTGCTTAAGGCTTGTGATCGCCTTGTAACCTTGAA